>JANKOD010000191.1:25349342-25373838 GCA_026284645.1 Erythroxylum acuminatum
AAACCCACCAAGCCAATTGCCTGAACTGTCTCGGAGGAGACCACCAGCTGAAGCCAAAGAGGATGAAGAGAAACAAGCGCCATCAGTGTTCAACTTGACCCACCCGACCGGAGGTTTGCACCATCCGATGAGGTGTCTTTGAGTAGCCAATCACACCGTGTCATTTTAATGTTATTATTCTAACTTATAATTTATTTTTGTATTTCAATTTTCATATTTAAAATGTATTAATTATTTTTCTTATTAAATAAAATTTGTCCTATTTTTATTTATTTGTATGCAAACATAAGTGATATTAAAATTTTTAATTTAAATTTATTTTGAGACTATAAATGTATAAAATTAAAATTACATAATAATTAAATAATAACACATAAAGATAAACATATTAGGCTTAGAAGTTAGAACCCAGAGGGCTTTGCTATTAAGTTTTCGACTATCCAAAACATGAAGTTGGACTCAAAACGATTGGCATACTTTGTTGGTCCAGCCTGCCACGGTGATAGTTTCAATGTGTCTCTGGCCCATAAAAAGTGCACACAACCACGTGTATAATTACTTAATTACAAATTTGGTTTAAATTAATATTAGTTAAATTTAATTAAAATTTTAATATCATACCAATTCTGATTTAAATGCCAATTCGAGGTATTCATTTTACAAGTTACCTCCCTCTCAATCTAGCCATTCTACTTGACTATTCACGGCTGGGTAAATTCTATGTGTCAAATAGGCTTGGCAGAGGCTAACCCAACTTGACCCGGCCTAAAGTTAACAAATCAGGCTCCCGTTAATCAGATCTCGAGTTAGGTTTCAAACTTTTTTAATGCAAAAACGGACTTCGAGAGCTCAAAATGTGTAGATAAAATAACATCCTTTTTTATTTTTATTTAAAAATTTACAAAATTTCAGATTGAGTCGGGCCGAGTTTTGAATTATTAAGGCTCGATTGGCCTATTGTCATCTTTAGTATCAAATATTTGTTTAGTATTAATTCATGATGATTTATATATAAATAAAAGTTTAAGTATATTGATATTTTATATTGTTCAATTTTTTTAATTGTTATGTTTTTAAAAATTATCACTTATTATTTACAGTATTATTCAGTTATTACACATTGTTTTTTGTTAGATTTTATTTATTTATATTCAAAATATTGTTGTAAATAAATAGAAGATAAAAAATAATTTAAAACATAGATATTAAAATAACAAAATGCAAGAAGCTTAATACAATTATCTCTCGACTAATTTTAAGTATCTTCATTACTTCTTCTCCAGTCTATTATTAGCAAAAATTGCCAAAGTTTCGGGTTAGCCTGGACTCAGTTGATCAAGCTTCGGAACATGTTAAAGCGTTTTTACATAAGATTTGAAATCAAACTACTTGTTTTGGCTCGATCCTAGGTTAAAATTTTTACAGAAAATTATATTAATTTTATTTTTATAATAAAATATATACTTAACTGTATTTAATCAAATTGAAATTAAAGCTTTAAGTTCGATTAAATTTTGGATTGAAGTTTAACCCAAATAAATAATATTAATCCAAGCTCGAGCCCAACTCCAACCATTATCATCCTTTAATGCAGTCTTGTCTCAAAAGGTGAAATTAGCCACCGCAGCTGCCCTCACACCCGGGCCCGACCAGATGGTGAAGGATTAAACCACAGTTTGATCTCAGTCGATCATCTAGCAGAGCGGTCCATGCGCTCCCATTACCGAGAATCGAACCTTGGCCCTTGTCTCAAATTACCCTGCTAGATTGCCAACCGAACTACCCGTGCGAGCTCTTTTAATGCAGTCTTGTTACTACAATTGGTAACACTTCACTGCACAAGCACTTCTTTCTAGGTGGTAACTGCAAGTCTTCGTGATCAAGTTCTAAACTTCACGAGGATACTGTCAGTTTCTTCGTTGGTCCTGAAATTTCCCTTTTTCCCATTTCTTAATGGGAAAATCTTATCCTGTCAACAACAAAGAGACGACCCCTTACTTTTGCATCGCATTGGAGTTTTCCACAGATCTTTGTCAGTAACTTGTTTTGTGATCTAATGTTTGCTTTGGTGGTCATTTTTCCTTAGCAGTGCCTGAAAAAAAGTTACACCAATAAGAAGCATTCAAGTGCCCATTCAACCCCTTTTTTGAATATCAACCCACTTACTTTGGTTGGCCATCAAGAACTAATGCCACAACAGAACTAACAGGGAAAAAAAATTAGTTAATCAATTTCTAGGAGAGGATGAGTCGGGAGTTAGTCACCCACAATTAGGTATATAATTTGTTTTGTCACTTTCTTTTTGTTAAAAAAAAGATATTTTTTGATATCGAGTATTTGAAAATTAGCATTTATTATTCTTTATTATTATTTAGTTGGAACAACAAATTAAATAGTATCTAATATTTTAAAAATTGAAAATATTTAAAATTGTATAAATCAATTCAAAATATTGTTTTTACTAATATAGCGTATTTACTAATTATTACATGGGTGTTTATTTATTAGTTATACCATTAAAAATAATATTTTGATATGAATTATACGAATTTTAAAAATTAGTATTAAAATAAAAAAAAAATATTAGACACTTTCAAATTTATTATTTTTTATTTAGTTATTGTATAATTTCTTTCTTACAGGAATAATAAAAAATACTTAATTTAAAATTTATAGATTAAATTTGAGTTAATAAAACTTCTAATTCAATATTATATAAAATAACATCATTTTAATCTTAATTTGATCAAATTTTAGGCTTTTCGGTTTGATCCAATTTTCAGTCATTCTTATTTTCATTATAATGCTTTAATTTTTATTAATTTGTTATTCTAAAATATCCTCATATTAAATTTCGATACCATATTATTTAAATAAAAATAAGTCAAATATAACCAAAAAATGATAATTAAATAATAATAAATAATAACTGTCAACATATAATAATTTAAATAAAAGATTAAATCACAAATAATAATACTCGCACATTTAACCTCAGAATCAAACCGAATTAAGGGATCGACAATGGAATCTAAATCATAGATTCATGGTAGACGTTTTCAGTAACTTTAGTCCACTTTCCTTATCTTAAGATATTGCAAAGAGAGAGCTTTATTTTGAATTGAAGATATAAAAAACCTTTCTTTTTTTTATTTTTTCCTGTTCTAAGCTTTTGATTCCCTAGCAATTGTCTAAAGTCTAGTTATGAGACACCATTTTTGGGGACCAATTAGTTTGATGTCGCTTTCTAATTTTGGCTTTTGTCCCGGTACTTGAGTCATTGTCACTTTCGTTTTCCGACAACCCCGGGGGACCTCGGTTTCCTTTTTTTGTTTTCTTTAAGATTGTCATTACATGATGATAAGTATCCTTACGAATGAAAACGACTTTTTTTTTCCCCCTCAAGCGTTTATTTCCTGAGATTACTCTGCGAAAGTATTGAACTTAACACCAATAGGATTGTTAGTAGACGAAAAAAGCCTGAAATTAAAAAGAGATTGGTGATATTTTATTACTTTTTCCTTTTAATAATTTATAAATCACGTAATTTAATAATTCATTTAATGAATTAATTAATGGATTTAAATTAACTAGGAATATTAGTACTTCATATCAATTCTTACTTTAAAGGTCCATATTACATGTTATTGTTACTCTGTTTTTACCATGTTCTATAACCATCTTGTTGGACAATTTTGTCCCTTCCCATAAAGTTGGACAATTATTAATTATATTTTTCGGTTTTCAATAAATTATCGGTTAAGTTACATAATTTGATCTAGATAAATATAATAAAGTGATTTAATAAATGATTTAAATCGGTGGGTCGAAGTTTGGGTAGAAAATGAATCTCAATTAGTGTTGACCAGACTCATATCGACCTTGTGATGGAAAAGCTCGATATGGAAATTATATATAAAGGTTAAAGTCTCCTGCAGTTGCTCATGTCAATTGTAAGCATAAGGATTCTCTGACTCGTTAAAGGAGCTCACGTTTTGAGAAAACTGTTGAAAGACTTTGCCCGTGTCTCAGAGAGGAATTGTAAAGACAGCAGTAGACTCACGCTCGTTTTAACTTCGAAAAGTTCGTTTGAAGTTGCGGAGGTCGAAATCAGGTATTTCAGCATTTCTTCGTTTCTTGCTCTTTTATATTCGATTCGAGATACATAATTAAGGTGCTGTTACGTATTACACATCTACCTATTCAATTTTTGTGAATCTCATTTATTGGATGAATAGATGTTTATATAATAGAATAAGAACATAGTAATAAAAACAAGTGATCTGCTTTCATACTTTACAGATATCATAAGTGAATTATATCTTGTACAATTTAAACCTATTATTTATTTTTGACTCGAAATTAATGAAATAGGTTGAATTAATTAACGTTAAAGTCAACCTTAATCAAAATGTTTCTTTTCAGGTGGCTTAATTTAAACAACATTGTTTTAAATAGATTTACAAAAAGTAGTATTATTTTAATTAATTATATTAACATAACATTTGACTCGATAAGATTTAATCGTATAAAAATTAAATTGAATCTGACACGTTACCAACCTTATCATATTTCCTTTTCTTTTTTTTTGTATAAACAATTAGTATGTAGTGTGGTATGAAGGATGATGTAAACAAATGAAATAAGGTGATCATGCTCGGGATACAGAAGGAGTGATTTCTTTTTCCAAGGCAGACCTATAGAATAAGTTGATGTCACTCGTAAAGACAAGACATTCAGTAAATACACAGAATTAGAGCATCCAATGACATAATCATGTTTCCAAATGCAATTTTCTAGAAATGACAAATTAAGCTTTTTGTACATACATAATATTATATATATATATATATAAGAGAAAGGAGGAAACCGATTATACAACGAGTTTCGAGAAACAGATTTCCGACATATCCTCAAAAAGGAGTACATGACACCCAATGGGTGGAATATCAAAATAAGTAATGCCGAGCGCAAAATGCTCAACATAGCTCGCTAGTCAGTCTGCACAACGGTTCCTCTCACGGTAGATGTGTCGATGGACCACCATCCAGTTTCGCGTAAACAGTTCATAAATCTTTTAAACAATGGGGTTATGGATCGAGGATCGGCTGGCCGAGGATGAGAAGAGTTAGATGGCCACAGTCGAGTCTAACTTCCAGTTCAATCCGACGATACCCTAGATTCCACGCGATCGTGAGCCCTATAAATACTCCCCAAAATTATATAATATAGTTTTTTAAGTCCTTCGATTCATTGTCAAACTTAATTAGTACAAGTGGGATGCAAGTGTGGAATCATTGTACCATCCAATGAATGTACTTAGATGCATTGTCAAACTTAATTAGCATAAGTGGGATGCAAGTGTGGAATCATTGTATCATCCAAAGTAGCAGACAAGAGACAAAAGAAGCTAAGTATAATCATAAGATTTGTCTACTATTGTCTATTGTGCATTGAGCAAAAGAATAGCATATGCTTAAGCATGAGCTTTACTCGGATAGCTTGAACATGGACATGCAAAAATCTATATAATATGTTATATGCCTCAACCTGCTCTATGTAGGCATTTATTGCCTATCAATTACCTACCGTTTGTTAGGAACATTTTCAAAGCATATCTTATGTGATGTTCTATTTTTGTTTATCTTCCTTTTCTTAATTTTTAAAGCATGGTGAAGTATGCATGTCTCCTTTTTTTTTTATTTCAGTCATTTAAATTTTGCAATTGCAATTTTATTTTCAGTGTTTTAAATCATACATAACTTGAAATTAAAAAAACCTCTTAATTTTTAAATTATTGATTTTTTTAATTTCAGTCTTTAAAAAATAGATGTCAAATATATGCTAATCAAATATCATTAATGTAGTAACTCAATTCAACTCTTAAATCTAAGTCGAAGAAATTAAACTCAACTTAAGTTAATAATTTAAAATAATTATAATAAATTATTAATTTATGTCAAATATAATTACTTTGGTTCGAATTTAAAAGTTGAATTGAATCGTCGTGTAAGTAACATTTGATTGTTACAAGTGTGATTTGTATATCACATGTATTCCATCATTATTTTTTAACTAAAGTCTAAGATAAGGGATTTTTCTACACAAGAGATTTATAACTTTGGCCTAAAAAATACGAGATAATAAGGACATTTATTTAATTTTCAAATTTCAATCTCCAAACCTCAAACTTTACTCAAAATTTTTAGATTTTCTATAGTTAAGAATTAAGCTTCTATTTGGTTGGGCTTATACCAGTATAACTTTTGTTAGTAGAGCTTTTTTCTGTATATCTTTTATGAGAAGAATTTTTTTAAGAAGCTAATTAACTGTTTGACTGTCATTTAAAAAAATGCCTTTTTTTTAAGAACTTCGTACAGTAAACTGTTTGACATTATAAAAATAAAAAGTATTGTTAATTTTAACTATATTTTATTTTGTAATAAAAATTATTTATGCATATAAATATTATTTAAAGTATATTAAACAACATGTAAAGCACAATATATTAATTATCAAATAATCTTAAAACATACAAAACATAAATAAAAATATATTTAACCAAATCTTTTATATGGATTATAACATAAGTAAAACTAATATAAAAAATAAATATTAAAACATGTAAAAAAGCCAAATAATATTTTATAAATCTCAAAATAAATATTCAAGTTGAGTAAATAGTTAAATGAGTTTGTAAGATAAACGTGAAGAAGAGTTTGTGGGTATTGTGATAATTATATGAAAAACATAAGGGCAAAATAGACTAAAAAATAGACTCATTAATTGATCTGAAAAATCTACCCGAAAAGGTCATCTGAGAGGTTTTTTTGAGAAGCGTTTTAATAAACTGTATTTTGGCTGCCAAAAAAGCTATATCTATTAAAGAATTGCTTTTTTATTTTAAAGCTAAATATTCATTTTTCTAAAAATTAACTTTTGTGGAGGAGAAAAGTACTTATTGACTTCCTAAAATTCCATCCAAATAGTCACTAAAACTATTTGAGTGGATCTAAAGTTATTCTTAGTTCTAACATAAAAATGTTTAAATCTAAGTTGAAATTCAAATAAATAAATGGGTGTTTAATTTGAGTTTAGTTTAATATTTTTATATTATATATTTAGGTTATATTCAAATAAAAATTTTAAATTTAAATTGAATAAATAATTTTAAACTTTTCAAATATGTTTAAAGTTCAAATGGATTTCAATTTAGATTATGATCTAAATATGAATTTGGAATTGATTTAAGTAAATTGAAATGAAAGTCAAAAAGAGCTGCAATTATCACATCCTAAATCAAATTGGATATAAAAGAGTCATGCGTGCCGAGACACATCTAATAATGCCTACTTACTTACTTTACTTACTAATCTAATCAAACCTTTGACTGAATCTCAGCTGGCAACGTGGACCCCACTTCCCCTTGCCCACTTTTAACTCTCTCAATCGAACAAAAGCTTTGTCCTCCTACTTCACCTCCTTTCATTACATGCTTTGACTGATGATGTGGGGCGGGCAGCGGGCAGCGGGCAACGGGCAGCTGAACCCACACAGCCACTGCACCACTGCACGCTACTTCTCTCTCTTTTTCTGCCTCGGTTAAAAGCAAAAAAGTTTTCAACTTTATACCGAACACAGAGCAAGAAAGTAAAAGAGATCTACAATCCAACCCGCACATTTTGATGTTAGGACGAGTTTCAAGAATCTTCTCTCTTTTTGTTCTTCTAGTCATCCTCTGCTCATGACATTTGTTTGAGAGAGAGAGAGAGGGATTGTAGAGCTTTTTTTTGTGGCTGTTTTGAATGAGAGAGGCCTTTTGGTGATCTGGGTTTTTGTCAGTGACGAGAGAGAGAGGGTTTGGGTGATTCTGGCGTCTAAGTGAGATGATAAAGTTAAGGGCTTTTTTATTTTGGTGATTTGGGTTTTTGTCAGTGATAAGATTGATGGAGAGAGATAGAAGCTTATTGATCCTGGTGCTTAAGTGAGATAAAGAAGTTGGGGCTTTTTCTTTTGTTTTTTTGGATGATTTGGGATTTTTTCAGTGATAAGTTCGCGAAGAATCATGGAGAGACTGAGTGGGGTTTGGGTGATTCTGGTGTGGATTATCCTCGTGGCACACTCTTCTCAAAGGATCTCCGCCAATATGGAAGGTTCTTACTTGTTCCTTATTTTTCTTATCAACCCGTGGACTTTGTTATCATCTAATTGTCGTTTCTTTTTCGAACTTATGTTTGCGGATTCTGTATTATACGAGGCTTAGAGGAAGTACGTGAATTTATTCAACGTTTAGTTGAAATTGCTTATGTATGAAGTTCAATTAGATTGTATTGGAATCTATGCAGTTCTATTCGGTATGATTGATATCCATTCAAGGAATTTATTATGTTCTTGTTATGACAATGACTGCCGTGTATAATAAATTGGACATGATATATTCTTATGCCAAAGTCATATTTGAGTACTTCATTTTCAGATATATATTAATTGCTTTTCATTTACTTAGCTACTTTGTGTAGTAGCTTAAGTCATTGGTTTGATAAGGTTTTAAATATGGCTGACTTTAATGTCTTTATGTCCTGTTAGAACATTGGCAGTTCATTGTCTGCGTGGACCTTGTGTTCAATCAGTGATTAGTCAAAGCTTAGTTTATGACTTTCAAATATTATGCTGACTTGTTTATCTTTGAAGTTGAATAACAGTGACAATAAGGTTTTTACAATCTGCTCTTGTGTTATATTTATGCATTTATTTCATTTTAGGTAATACTATCCTGTACTTTCTTCCTCCAGCTAGTGGGCATATCGGTGCACTTATTGGCTATTCTTGATGGTTATATTGTTTGGTGATAAATACTGTTTGCATCTTTAATCAGGTGATGCTTTGCACAACCTCCGGGCAAATTTACTAGATCCTTATAGTGTGCTTCAGAGCTGGGATCCCACCCTTGTTAATCCCTGTACATGGTTTCATGTTACTTGTGACAATGAAAACAGTGTTATAAGAGTGTAAGCAACTTTGTTTTTTTAACAACTTTTATAGATACCCAAGCAAGTGTTGCAGTCTTATGAGTCTGCACTAAGAAGAATTGACTTTTTGACTATTGCAGTGACCTTGGAAATGCTGCATTATCTGGACAATTGGTTCCACAGATTGGTCAGCTTAAAAATTTGCAGTACTTGTAAGTTGTCTTAAGAGTGGGGATCAAATGATCAGTTGGATGTCCTGCCCTTCGCCTTTACTTTTTCTCCTTTGATTTTGTAGTTTGTTTTAGTCCTCATATCTATTAGTATGCTGCTTTCTTCTATTGTTTTCCTGATTCTTGATATTACCACTTTGTCCTTTGTGTGATTTATGCTATCCACTTTTTCATGGCAGGGAACTCTATGGCAACAACATAACTGGACCAATACCAAATGATCTTGGGAATTTGACAAACTTGGTTAGCTTGGATCTTTACTTGAATAATTTTACTGGTCCTATTCCAGAACCATTGGGAAAGCTGAAGAAACTGCGCTTCCTGTATGAATAGGCATCCTTTATCTCCTATTACATAATATTGATTGCTTTGGAATCTTTTAGTTGCTCTTTTGTTGTTTAACTGATTGTTATTTGGTCTGTTAAGCTTTATGTCAGTATGAAAGGTGGTTCAGTTGTGAAATTGGTGAATTCAATTTTCTTCCATAACTTTTTCAAATTATTTGATGACATGATAACTTGTTCTAATTTCTGATTCATTCCCTGATGTTATTTTTTTGGATCAAATTCAATAAAGAGACTACTCGGTCAAATTGACTGCATATACTGGATAGTTCCTCCTTCATCCCTCAGATTTTGATGCCTCGATGATAAAATTCCATGAATATAATCCACTGAATGTGCATGGTGTTAGGAAGTTGCACCCTTTTATTGCCAGTATGATTTTTTAGTCAGGAAGATGTTACAAGGAAGCACTGTTATTCTATCCATTAAGTGAGGAGGATTTTGGTTGTTGATGCAAGACATCATTGACATTAGGTAGTTTGTGTTTATGGTTCTGACAAACTCAGTTGCAACTTTATTATGTTCAAAGAAGTCCATGATAAATTCATCTCATAAGAACTTTACATTGAGGCTAATCAAAAAAATTTTTGAGGTGATTTTACCAAGTTTCATTATCTATTCTTCTTACATTTTATTCTGACTATAATTTGTCCCTATTAGCATGTTCTGGCTCTCTATATTTCACACACATATACCCTCCATTTACCCACTCCCTTATATCTGTTGATCTGATCCCGATTTTCTAGTTACATATGGAAAACTGGAACTTCAACTTGATATTGTTTTACTTTGTGTGTGTATGTAATGATAGGCGACTCAACAACAATAGCCTGTCAGGTTCAATACCTATGTCTCTGACTAATATCACTGCACTGCAAGTCTTGTAAGTGCTTACTTCAATTTATCTGTTCTTCTTATTACTTTCTTTTTCCTCGACTGCTGGAGAGTGGTGGTACAGTTGTATGATAATTAACCTTTGTCAGTGTGTTTGCAGGGATCTATCAAATAATCGCCTGTCAGGACCTGTACCAGATGTTGGCTCGTTTTCACTGTTCACCCCTATCAGGTGTTCTTTCTTGCAACAAATTTTAGGAGATTGATTTACTGATATGCCCAGTTAGCTAAATTCAGATTCTTGCAGCTTTGCAAATAACTTGAATCTATGTGGCCCTGTCACTGGGAAGCCTTGCCCTGGATCTCCACCATTTTCTCCACCGCCTCCCTTTGTCCCTCCAGCTACTCAATCTTATATAGGTAGATTTTTGTATCAATCATGCATAAGTTGCAAAATTAAGTAGTTTTACATCTTATATTCTTGTTGGTTCGTATGATTATCTGGTTTCTTGCAAAATGCATCTTTACCAAGAGAATAGTTGGTTAAAAAATGCTTTAATTAAAAAAAACATGTCCATTTGTCTTGCCTTACTGATATCTGAGTTATGATTCCAATTTCATTTTTTCATACCAAATGGGAACAAATAGCCAAAAAAAAGAGGTGATATTGTGTTAATTTCTCTACCTTAAAGAGCTAAAAAGTTAGCTGGTTTTCAAAGATACTCTTAAATTAGGCATCTGCTTGAGGAATGAATTATTTTACATCAGATTGACATAACTGAATTACATTCTCTTATCAGGAGCGAATAGACCAACTGCAGCAATTGCAGGTGGAGTGGCTGCTGGTGCTGCTTTACTGTTTGCTGCTCCAGCTATTTGGTTTGCATATTGGAAGAGAAGAAGGCCGTTAGAGCACTTCTTTGATGTACCTGGTTTGTACTTCTCATTCAACTTACTACTATTGGGATTGATATTCCTTAACATTTATTCTCTCTTCTCAGCTGAAGAAGATCCAGAAGTCCACTTGGGACAACTTAAAAGGTTCTCTCTGCGAGAGTTACAAGTTGCAACAGATGGTTTTAGCAACAAGAATATACTGGGAAGAGGTGGATTCGGCAAGGTGTACAAGGGGCGCTTGACTGATGGATCCTTGGTAGCAGTAAAAAGGCTAAAAGAAGAGAGGACACCAGGAGGAGAGTTGCAGTTTCAAACCGAGGTAGAAATGATTAGCATGGCTGTACATCGGAATCTCCTACGCCTTCGAGGGTTTTGCATGACACCAACTGAGAGGCTGCTTGTTTATCCTTACATGGCTAATGGAAGTGTTGCATCATGTCTAAGAGGTATCACTTGTTTCCATCTCCTGCTTTGGTCATCCTGACATGTTGAAATACTTCCATGAAATAAACTAGGATTCGGTCTCTTGGATACCACATCTGCAGGGTATAGGGTAGTTGGATGTTCTTTTTCTTCTTCCTCCTTTCTTTCACTCTCTGAGGTATCTCTTTTTGAGTAGATTTCCAAATCAAATAATCCTGAATGAAATCTATTGCTTTTAGTGCTCCTGCTAAAAATAGAAATGGAGAATCAGATTTTAAACTCACAAAGAGTTTGGATTACATTTACCATTTGTGGATACCTCTGCATGCTTTGGTATTGCATTTGGGACAATTTCATGTCCAAGCCAATTGGACAATCAACCTGGTTCTGCATCAATCTGAGCCATGCATCTTCAAATTAACTTTTAATACTCCTCCACTTTATGGTATGATGGGTTCATACCCCCATGACACTGTAATTTGATTTAAATATATTTTTGTTATCAATTTGAGGGTTGTGATGAACTAATTCTTGTAGAACGTCCACCATCAACACCCCCACTGGATTGGCCAACGAGGAAGAGGATTGCATTGGGGTCTGCCAGGGGACTTTCCTATCTCCATGATCATTGTGATCCAAAGATCATTCATCGTGATGTGAAAGCTGCAAACATATTGTTGGATGAAGAATTTGAGGCTGTTGTGGGTGACTTTGGATTGGCTAAACTTATGGACTACAAAGATACTCATGTCACTACTGCTGTCCGTGGGACGATAGGTCATATAGCTCCTGAGTATCTTTCCACTGGAAAATCATCCGAGAAGACGGATGTTTTTGGTTATGGAATCATGCTTTTGGAATTAATCACTGGACAAAGAGCATTTGATCTTGCAAGGCTTGCAAATGATGATGATGTTATGCTACTTGATTGGGTAATGCATTTTCCTTTTATCAACATGTTTCTCAGATATGTTCTTTTACAAAAACTTTTGAAACGAAAATGAAGTTTCTTCTGCAATCTTAAAGTGCCCTAGGATAACATTACCTACTCGAATATTATGGTTGTATCTTTGATTTGGATTTAGCCAGATTTCAGATTTCACATATAAATGCTGAAACCATTTGTGTAGAACTATGAGATTGCCTTAATTCTTTTACTATGGAGAGCCAATGAGGTCTAATTGATTATCTATCATGTATTCCATGTCTAAATAAGAATCTAAAGCCTGTTTTTCCTTCGATCACTTCCAAGTAATTATCAATCAACTTGATTACTGATTTTGAGTTACCTGGAAGGAGGGGGAAGGGAATGTTTTATGTTTCTGATGATGAAAAATGATGATTTTTCTTGTAACTAGCAGTTCTGTAAATTTTGCAGGTTAAAGCGCTTCTCAAGGAGAAGAAATTGGAAATGCTTGTTGATCCAGATCTTCAGAACAAGTACATAGAAGCTGAAGTTGAGCAGCTAATCCAAGTGGCATTACTCTGCACTCAAAGTTCCCCAGTGGATAGACCTAAGATGTCAGAAGTTGTTAGAATGCTTGAAGGCGACGGACTAGCCGAAAGATGGGAAGAGTGGCAGAAGGTGGAGGTGGTACGCCAGGAGATCGATCTTTGCCCATCTCGAAATTCCGAATGGATCCTTGACTCCACCGAAAATCTACATGCTGTAGAATTGTCTGGTCCTAGATAATCGTTGTAGATGATAAAAAAAAATTGTACCACATCTAATATATTGGTCTTGGTTATTGGTCTTTTTCCTAAAAAATTTCCTCATTCTGCAATGAGACCAGTATAGGCACTGTAGGAATTGTATACCATGATTTGCGTACAAGTGCTGCCTATGATCTTTCTGGGATCAGTTCAGTTCCATGATCCTGGGAGGAAAAACTGGAAAAAGGTGTACACTACCTACTTTTAACATACAAAAGCTACCGTCTTTTGCAACTTCAACTCACATGTTCAGCAACAAAACCTTGCATGACTCGAGAACACTGAATGATCCTTTTATATGTTCCAAGTGTCATTTTGTTGTATTCCATTTGCTTTCTTGTTTAGTTTGTCGTGAGTGTTTCACATTTAATGTTTGATTTTAATAAAATTTAATTTATTACAGTTTTATACCAATAACTTAGAGGTTATTTAGTTATTTCTTTAATTGTTATGTAAAAGATGTAGCTTTAATATTTAATCTTTGATAATTAAGTCTTTGATATTTTCAAATTATAACGTTTATTATTATTGAATACTTGAAAATTATAATTTTTTAAGATAGGATTAATTAAAAAAAAATTTCAAACTTTGTTCAATTTTTTAATTATAACCCGAATTTTAAAACTGACAATAAAATGTTCAATCTTTCAATTTTTAATTATAGTCTGAACTTTAAAAAGTAGCAATAAAATGATTAAATTTTTAATTTTTTTCAATTCTAGCTCAACGTTAGTATTTACGTTAAGTTATTAATGAAATGACGACATTGTTAAAAATGGAATCTTTAAATCAGTTTACGCAACTTCAGTCTTTTGTTATTTGTTTGTTCTCCGGACGTCCTCAGTTTTTTGTTTTCTGTTTGTTCTTCTGATGTCCCGAGCAACTCTCGTATTGCAGCATATTGCACTAGTGAGCTCTTCGTTTTTAGTTTGGTCTACTAATGCCATCAGTGTAAGAGTATTGGGGTTGCGTAATTTGAAAATCGAAGGATGAGGGTGTCGAAAGAGCAAATTAAAAACGAAGGAAAAAACTAAAATTAAAGTGTTATCGAAGTTGCGTAATCTGATTTAGGTCATATTTAAACAACAAAGTTATTTTAATTATGTGATTAAATGACATTTTTGGAACACGTGGCAAGTCACGTCAACAAATTTAATAGAGATATTAACATAGGACTATAATTGAAAAAAATTGAAAGCTTGAACATTTTATTATCAATTTTTAAGAGTTTGGCTAAAATTGAAAAAATTAAAAGTTTGAGTACTTTATTGTCACTTTGTGAATTTCGAGCTATAATTGAAAAATTGAACAAAGTTTGTGATGTTTTTTTTAAATTAACCCTTTACGATATGAACACATTATTATAAATTATTATTTTTAATTTAATAAGATGTTTTAAAATTAATTAATTTAAATGTTCATATTTAGTTATATTTTAAATTCATATATTTCCTCAATTTTGTAATATAAATTAGAAAAATAAACACATAATTAAATAATTTTTTAAATATAATCAATTTTTAACTAGAATTGCAAAATAAGCTAATTTTAAGTATATAAGATCAAATCAATATTTTAATATAAAATAAAATAAAATATTAATTTATTAGTAATAACACAGAAAAAATAGTTTTGATTAAGGCTTAGTCTAATTCAAAATTAAAAAATTTAATTAGAATCAATTTGGATTATTTAATTCTAAAATGTATTAAATGAAATTTAATCATTTTAAAATTTAATTTTTAAAAATAAATTAATTTAAATGATTAGCTATGGGATTTGCTCATGGCCAAGCCTAGAAAAGACAAAGATATCATGTGGCTCGCCAACTTCGGAGACTGTATCAACCATTGAGCGTCGCCGCAATCTCCACTTGGAACATCTTTCTGACTGCCATGTGTCCCAACCACCTCCACCCCTTTCCCTCCAAATTCTGTTATTAATAATAAATATGACAATTAATTTCTTTTTTAATCTCGATTTCATGCTTCATTGTCTTCGTCTCTGTCTGCTTCGATCACCTTCACTCTCAACCCAAGAATTACAGACAAACTCATGAAATTTAGGGTTTAGATTTGATCAAGTTTACGGTTTTAATGGCTTCCACTTGGTCTCCCTCCCTCGGCTTTCTCTTTCTTTCTCAGCCCTCTCGGCGCTTCCTCTCTGTTTCTGCTCACTCACTCTCTAAACTTCCTTCACTTTCTAATTCTTCTAAACGCCGCCGTTTCCTCTTTGTTCGAGCTGTTAGAGCAGAAGAAGGTGTAGCGATTAGAGAGAGAGAAGCTGATTTGTTGAAGGAAGTCAACGGAAATGGTGCTCCGGCATCCACCAGTGGTAATGGCAGTGCGGGTGATTATTATGGATTTGGAAATGGATCGCCGATTGAGGAATACGAGAATGGAGGCGTTGATAGTGTTAGTGACGGGAGCTTGGTGAAGTATGTCGACGGTGGGAACGGTGCTGCGGCGGCGGAAGAGCAGAGGAAGAAGAGGATAGAAGAGATTGGGAAAGAAGAGGCTTGGTTTAAGCGTGCTAGTCAAGAACAGATTGAGGTGCGCGTTTGCATTTTTTTTGTTCTTTGAATAAGTTTCTTAGTTCACGTTTCAATTTTACACAATCCCATGCTATCGCATTCTTTTTAGCTGCTCATGATCAAATTTTAGCTTTATATTACGTCTGGTACTGGATAATGAAAGTAAGTTTACCCCGTGGAAGTTGGTTGGTTGTTTAAGAAAGGTGTCTACTCCTCCTATATGGCTTTGCTCGGGTTGGATGAAAACTGTTGTTAAGGCTTACTTTAATCAAATGCATTTTCAGATATAGTTTCTAATCTGTCATTTTCCCTTGGTTTCTATGTACTTCTGTTACATTTGTGATCTTTACATCTAAATGTCTGAGGGGCTTTCAGGCTTCCGTTGCACCAGGGGGCCGATGGAATAGATTCAAAACCTACTCTACTATACAAAGGACCTTGGAAATATGGGGATTTGTATTTAGCTTTATCTTCAAGGCTTGGTGGGATAACCAGAAATTCACTTATAGAGGTTAGTCATTTGGTAGTGTTGATTTGTCGATGAGATTGAAAACATATTGTTTGGTTGGCCTATCTTTGAAAAGTTGATTTATCCATTAGCAACTTTCATTTTTGGTGTTCCTTGGAAGATTGGCCCCAATGTTCAATAATCAAACATTTTATTTTCCTCTTCATACGTAGTTATCTGATGGGTCATTTTCTGTGAATCTTTCTTAATATGCAGGAGGAATGACTGAGGAAAAGAAAGCTTTAAGACGTAAAGCTCTTGCCAAATGGTTAAAGGAAAGTGTATTGAGATTAGGCCCTACATTCATCAAAATTGGCCAACAATTTTCAACTAGAGTTGATATTCTTGCTCAAGAATATGTTGATCAGTTGTCTGAACTTCAGGTTCTTAATCTTTCTCTTCATCTCAATGCTTCTTTGGTTCATCTCACGTTTGCTTTTCCATAATTCCTTAAACTATTTTCTATTATCAATCATTTTGGGTGTTTAGGGAACAAAAATTATTTGATGTTATTTCTCAGTTCTAACATTTTCTTTATTTCGTTGTTTACTTTAGGATCAAGTTCCTCCTTTTCCATCCGAGACTGCTCTAGCCATAGTTGAGGAAGAACTTGGAGCTCCCGTGGACGACATTTTTGATAGGTTTGATTATGAACCAGTAGCTGCAGCTAGTCTTGGTAATCTTTTTCCCCCTTTGGATATTTTCTGATGGCTAGATTTTGCAATTCGTAGATGATGTTGATTGACCATTTCTTGATGTGGAAGGTGAAAGTTTTGAGGTCTTTTTGACTTACATATTATGATTAATTATGGTTTCAGGTCAAGTGCATCGTGCAAGATTGAAGGGACAGGAAGTTGTGGTTAAAGTACAGAGGCCTGGTCTCAAGGACCTTTTTGATATTGATCTTAAGAACTTGAGGGTAGGCTTCTTTAGTACATTGTTCTTTGCTTATTCATGTGTACTGAAGCTTTAGGATTATTGGGCTAATAAATCTCAAGATACAATCAAAATCCCATTTCGCTCCATATGACACATAGGAATCAGAAAATAGGAGAATGAAAATGTTAATCAGGGAAAGTTGTTTTCTATCACCCTTTTTACATGTCCACATGAGGGTTAGGTTGGAGAGACCAAGAACCAAAGTGAGAGACGACTGCCATTCAGGTGTCATGGCAACCTTATGTCGGCTAGAGGATTTAAGATCTTTGACAAATATTGACATATCAACAATTGCTTCCAGGTGATATCTGAATATCTCCAAAAGGTTGACCCAAAATCAGATGGTGCAAAAAGGGACTGGGTGGCAATATATGATGAGTGTGCTTCTGTCCTTTATCAGGTAATGAATTGCCCCTTATTGTTTGTCCAGAAAATTCTAGCTGTGCAATATGTTTTCTTCCCTTTCCTTTCGTCAAGTCATGTTGGTTGCAATTTGCTTCTTTCCTTTCTGTCTCATGATTTTTGTACAAGCATGGCGTATCTGTATGCGAAGAGGTTTGTCGTTGCAAATAGTTTTACTTTATAGAGATGGACATGATTTTTCCGAGACCTTCTCTTAGGGTTTGGCATTCTGGAGCTTTAGAAGATAAAGGAATTCCCTAGCATTTGTTGGAAAATGTAAAGGATTATTGTCACTTTCACTTATCTTCAATTCAATGGAAACACTAAGAATGGGAATCTTTAATGTGTTTATTGATCAATATATGTATCTTAAATCTGTTGAACAAAATATGAGCATTGAGCCCACTCTACGCAATCTCCAGATGCTTGCTATGGCCATTTGCTAATAGTATTTAAAATTTCCAGGAAATTGATTACACCAAAGAAGCTGCAAATGCAGAACTGTTTGCCGCTAATTTCAAAGATATGGATTATGTGAAAGTCCCCACAATAATGTGGGAATACACTACACCCCAGGTGCTTACTAGCGCTCTCAACTTTCAAGTTTCTTGACAAGTGTCTTTATGTTTTTTATTCATGATTTATCTTCGCACAGGTTCTGACAATGGAATACGTTCCAGGCATCAAAATAAACAAGATAGAAGCACTAGATCAATTGGGTGTTGACCGCAAAAGGTTAATATAATGTAGTGCCGTAGTTTGCTCAAATATGTCAAAATAAAATAATAAATTCTATGACGTAATGCTTCTCAAAATGTCTGTGTGGTTTGCTTTATTATCTTTTGCAGGCTGGGTCGATATGCTGTTGAATCTTACTTGGAACAAATTTTGTCTCATGGTTTCTTCCATGCTGATCCTGTGAGTTGATTGCCTCCTTAGATTAATGGGATAAAGTTCACACCATTTTCATTGGAATAAAGTTTCAAAATATTTCCACTGTAATAGAAGAAAATTCAGACAAATTGAAAATTGTTTGTTGGGTGCCTTTTGTAGTAGGATCCTAAATCATGTGCTTGGATATGGCTGCATTTATATGCCAGCTTACCAAAGCGTGGAACTGTCTGGGCATGTTAAAACTTGTGATGACTCATTTCTTATTAATTTGAGTAGGCCGCAGTTCCTCTGTAATTATTTTTTAGGGTAATTTAGTGGTCTTAGAGCCATACTTTTTAAGCTACATTCCATTGTTTGTCCACAATCCAGATGATCAACATCCTCGTTTTGGAAATGTTGTTGATCGTCTGAATATTTAAAGTGCCTCAAGAGTCCTTTTAATAAATCATCAAGGGCTTAGAGATTGAATCTTGATTTAGTTGTGGATGACAATCAAATAGCAAATCTGTCAAGGTATCTCCAAGTTTGTGGCATTCATCAACCTCAGAGAATGGGAAGAGACAAGAAACCATTTTTGTTTCTAAAAATAGACAAATGCAATGTGACTAGCCCAGAATATGTATAATAATTAGTTAGAGCGGACCAATTTGTAGTAAGCCTTGATTATGGAAAACTCACTGTACTTTCTTTTTTTTCCACTTGGTTCTATTTCAACTAATGGGCGGCAGAGAAGGTCTCCGATCCGGGGCTGTCTTCAGAACATTCCTTAAAACTTCTCTTTGGCCACACTCTTTTTGAAAAGAAAGATTTGTTCTTTGTTTTTGGATGATTGCTTATTGTCATCTACATGTTTATTTTTTCAGCATCCTGGAAATATTGCTGTTGATGATGTCAATGGTGGGAGGCTGATCTTTTATGACTTTGGAATGATGGGAAGGTATTTACTATCCCACTAAGCGTCCTATTTAAGTTCATTCTGTAATATTTATGATGTTTTCTTTTGTCAAATTCTTTGTTCTGTTACAGCATCAGTTCAAACATTAGAGAAGGATTGCTAGAAACATTTTATGGAGTTTATGAGAAAGACCCAGATAAGGTGAGTTTCAAACTATTCTTGGCCTAGGTATGAAGATCGTCACCGTTATAGTAATTTGGAGTGTAGTGTTATTGGCATATTTTGTTTCTAATTACGTGTCCATTAATATTTTTATGCTGGTACAGGTCCTTCGTGCAATGATCCAAATGGGTGTCCTTGTGCCTACTGGAGATATGACAGCTGTCAGACGTACTGCACAATTCTTCCTAAATAGGTGCTTCTAATAAACCGTATATCTTTTAAAACTTCCTTTTTGCTTCACTGTCATGATTATCACTTTGTTATCTTCATTTTTAATTCAACATATAAGAGCATCAGCTTTACTGGCGATTCAAGAAGTCACAATATGAGTCTAACTGCTTGCTAAAAGTCAAAGTTGCCACAGGACGACATGTCACTGTTGTATGTCACAGGAAGTCCTAATAGGAATAATCTAAAGTCTGCTGTTTAGGCATATATTTTTAGCATCAGATGTCTGTTCTTATCAAATAAGAGTTCAATTTTTGGCTTGAATTTTATGAGATGTGGATAGAGATGCCTGAAGATTTGAATTTCATTCTATAGTCATGCATTTAATATAGAAATGGAGGAAATTGATCCAAGAAGTTGTCTGCACTATGAACTAGAAGGATCAGCACTTCTTAAATATTGTGTATCTTTTTTAAGTTGCTCACAAACAGTTCACCTTAGAATGCTTCAGAAGATGAAGATGGACAAATTAAAATGTTTCTATTGGTTCACATTGTTGCAATTATGAAATTCTAATTTCAGACTTTGGCAGCTTCGAAGAGAGACTTGCTGCACAAAGGAGAGAGAGAGAGATGGCATCTCAAGAACTTGGATTTAAAAAACCGTTGACCAAGGAGGAAAAGATAGAGAAAAAGAAGCAACGGTTAGCTGCAATTGGTAATTAATGATTCAGTTCTTTTCATGAATATTGTTTCACACTTCTTCAACTGATCCAATGGGCTTCACTAGTAGACTCTGTTATGACCTGAGGGTCTCTTTTCTCACACCTATTATGTTCTACATTAGAATTCTTAGCAAAGCAGGAAAGAACTTGTGCTCAATTTGCATCACGGAACATGTATATGTATGAAAAGAGCATTTCATGATTTTTCGTGATCAGGAAGATAGTGAGGATAAGACCGTAGCCACAGATGATACTGAGTCTATTTACAGACTCCATGCTCTATTTTCTTTACTCTCAGTGAACTTTGTGCATCCATCTTCAAGTGCTTTGTGTTTGAATGTGAAGGTGAGGATGAGGAATTCCTCATAGATATTTTTTTTTCTTAACAGGAGAGGATTTATTAGCTATAGCTGCTGACCAACCTTTCCGGTTTCCTGCCACTTTCACATTTGTCGTTAGAGCATTTTCAGGTGCTGTTAAAATACCGGTTAATTTGATTGATACGATTCTGTTTGTAACATTAACATCAGATAACTGTTTCATCTGCAGTACTGGATGGAATAGGAAAAGGCCTCAACCCTCGCTTTGATATTACAGAGATTGCCAAACCGTAAACGTCTCCGCATTGCTCTGAATTCCAATTAAGTTATCTTATCTGAACTTTATATTTGAGTGGCTACCTATACATGTTTGACTTTAGCAACATCCTTTGCCTTGTAGTTATGCATTTGAGTTGTTAAAATTTCGTGAGGCTGGAGTTGAAGTTCTAATGAAGGTATAACTACAGTTTCTTTGTTTAGTTCATGAAGAATCTTGAAGCTACTAGGACCATCTTGATTCTTTTGTAGCATTGTGCATGAACATATTTTGTTAACTCTGACTTGTATGTAAATGTTTCAGGACCTCCGAAAGAGATGGGACAGGCAGTCTCGTGCATTCTACAATCTATTTAGACAAGCTGATAGAGTTGAAAAGCTGGCAGAAGTTATCCAACGATTGGTGATGTTCAAGATTCCCTGTTTCTAAGTTCGAGTTTCAGTGATTTTTAAACAATTACAAGTTCCACCTATGTTATTTAGCTTTTATTCCTATTCTACAGGAGCAAGGTGATCTGAAACTTCGAGTTCGAACTCTGGAGTCTGAGAGGGCATTCCAACGTGTTGCAGCAGTTCAAAAGACAGTAGGAAGTGTGAGTTTGACTTGTCTGTTTTGCAAAATCATCAAATTTCCTAATTTGAAGTTTTTCAGTGATGTCTGGCAAATCAACTTCTCTGTTTCTTTTTTTATTCAGAATTACGTGCCTTGACTTTAAAAAATTTGCATTTTCAAACATTTGAGTTGCCTGCTTCCTTTTTTGACTGTGTAGTTGAAGATAAGTTGGCCTCAATGTTCTTATCTTGTTACAACTGCATATGTGTTTGAAATTTTAAAATTTTCCATTTGCTAGACAGATTAGACAAGTAATTAACATGTTTCTGATAAAGCTTCATACATGACTACACGGCTTGTGACTGTAAACAGGCAGTAGCTGCTGGCAGTCTAATAAACCTTGCAACACTTTTGTATCTCAATTCTATTCGAGTAAGTTATCCACTATAATCAGTTCTTGTCATAGGTTGTGAGGACCAACTATTTTGTCATTTAGAATGGACACCAACTTTGAACATTTTTCCAGGTACCAGCCATGGTAGCCTACGTCTTTTGTGCATTCTTCAGCTTTCAAGTTCTCGTGGGGATTATAAAGGTCAGAAAGTTTGATCAACGGGAAAGATTAATAACAGGCACTGCTTAATCAATTGGTATGTGGGTTTTATCCGGTTTGTTCTTGTCCTTACAAAAACTTTTTATCGATGAAATGATATTAAAATGAACTAAGTTACTGAAAGCTACTTTAAATCACGAAAATGCACCAGTACAATTTTGACTGTTCATTGCAGCCTGGCAAGTATTACTTTTCCCGCCAATTTCTGTTTGCCTCTGCTCTTATGACAAATGAATTGTTAGCATCAGCATCATAGGTATTTCATTATGTACTGCACTATGCATGAGGCTGTGAAAAATGTGGAGTCCATTTCATGTTTAGAAAATCTTATTGTCCTCCTTTCGAATGCGAAAATTGCAGATCGTGTCAATCAGATGATGGAAAATGTGGTTGCAACAATGTGAAGCATTTGTGCAAGTTCTAACCATCGGTTTGCAAATTTGTTTATAAAACCTTCATCCATAAGCTCAGTGGATTTACCATTTCCAATGTGGACATTCACTATGAAGGCATATAAGAGGCTTTTACGACTCCAATTGCTCTTTCCGAGTTTTTCGCAAACCTGTACAGTGTAGAATCAGACTGCTCATTTGCTAACTGAAGCCATTTCTCTGCAGTTTTCAGTGTCATTCGTGCATAGTTACGATGGTTTTGGAGGGATATTTTCTATATTAAGCAGGTCTGCAAGTACAGGTATTAGGTTAACTATTTTGGTATATTCTAGCTTCCCATCATATTTCTGCTTGGGGGCGAGTCCATAGTCTCTGTATAACTTTGTTGCAGGTTATGGTCGAATCTGTTACGTGAAATCTTGTCATTGAGCTTTCGGTTCTTCGTGTTTAACTCGTAAGTAAGCCCAACTTTACGTATCAAAGTGTAAATGAAAGCCATAGAATTGAAGATTTGCTCTATGATTATGTGAACTTGAGTTCGGAAGTCCCATTTACATGTTCCTCGTAAAGTCTTAATTAATCTATTTAAGCTATGATACTTAGATCACATAATATCTTAAAGAAACTCCTTACACAGCGTAATTTTTCATACCTTAATTATCTTTCACACATGGATAACCTTACAGCCTTTTTCGTTATTCTTTTGAGTATACGTTGACTAAATTATCAAATGCATGTGATAATTTTGCAAATTATGTATGTTGAAAATTTCATCTAACAAGCTAATAATTTAGAATCAAGTGACGGATTTAAATTCACTAACAAAACAAAAGTGATTTTTATTTTTTTGGTTTTTTCATAATCTTACTTATTATCAAAAAAATATGTATTATTTGATTATTTAATATATTAATTTTTAATGAGAATTATGAATAATTTAATTTAATATTATAAATTTAATTAATTAAAATTACTTATTAAAAATAATTACGAATAATTTTATTTATTTAATAATTTTATTTAACATTGTAATAGAATTAAATAAATGTAATTTAATAATTATTAATAAATATGATTAAATTTAAAATATCTTTAAAATAAATATTAATTTATAAATAAAAATTAAGTTATAAATTATTTATTTTAATAAAAGTAATTTTATTAATAATTTGCTAATAAATATTACATAAGAGATTAAAATAAATTTATTTAATTAAAAATAAATTATTTGATATTAATAACCAAACAAAACTTTATTTTTATTTGAAAGAAAAATAAAAATAAAAATAAAAAAATAAAAACAAAAATAAAAATCACATAAAAGGTATAAATAAACATTCCCTTAACTTTTAGGGTTAAAAAGACTCGATCTCATTTAAAACTCTCAACAAATTTTTATTTGTCTAAATATTAATGATTAAAAAATTAAACTGGTTGATCGATTTAATCATAAAAATCATCAATTAATAATTTTTTATTTTAGTTTTTAACTTTGTGATTCGATTTATTGTAATAACTTTTGTTATTAATTAATTTTCATAAATTAAAATAAATATTTTAATTTTTGTTTAATTATATTTCAAATTCTTCAATTTTATTTAACATTTGATCTAGTACCGGTTAAACTTTTTTAATTTTAAATCTCTT
>JANKOD010000191.1:25396699-25407930 GCA_026284645.1 Erythroxylum acuminatum
GAGGGTTCTTGCCTAACAAATGGAAGCTACCAATTATCGGCAACCCTCTTGGACCAGGAGGCAATTTTGTGTGCGTGGTCTTGTCAATACTTAGCGTTGCTTTCAGGAAGACGAAAACTGCAATCAAGGCAAGAATCGCTGATAAAAACCAAGCCATGCTGAGATATTTGGTGCCTTAATTTGTTCTTGAATTGAGTGGATACTAATGGTAGCGAAGTCCTGCTTTTATAAAGAGTTGAAAAGTACGGGAACTACAAAACATAGCACTCGATGTCATTGTCGTGTATGGGACGTAAGGATTGTTCATAAAAACATGGTTTTGTGAATCGAAAATGATCGAAGCATGTTATTTTATTTATGAATTTTTATTTATTATTTATGAATTTTATTAAAAATCATCAAAATAATTATTAAGTATCCTTAATAATTTATAAATTAATTATTCTGCATAAATTATTTTATTCTTCATCAATTTTTTAAAATTTAAATATATTGAAATATGTATTATTATTTAACACTTATTTTTTTAACAAATAGCTTAAGAGAGATATCTTTTCTTAAAATATTTATATTCATTTTCAATGAAGAATCTAAATAAAGGAAATTTTGGCAGTTCATATATTCGGTTGTTCTTATTGCATGAATAGTTATCAAAAAGAAATAAATAAATATTATTTAATTATTCAACTTAAACAAAACACTTTTCCTTTAAGTTACGCTATATTAATTCTATTAATTATGAAAGTGACATAAGAATTTATTTTATTGGACTCTGATTTAATATTACAAAAGAGGTCTATCAAGAAATAAATTTTGAACGTTTTGTATTAATAAATTACAAACTTATGTTCTTTTTTAATTGTTGTTTATGAAAGAACTTAAATTATCTAAGATTATGAACCTAAATTGTTCAATCTTTACGCCATTGAATTTTTAATTTGAAATGTCAAGCCTCCATGAATATCTTTGTAGATTTAACTCTTAATATAATAGTTCATTGATTGCGATCTTATACTTTTAACCGCGTGATTAATGTAATCGATTCGATAGCCATTCACAACTACTAAATTATTTATATATTTAATAAAAATAAAATTCACAACTACTTCTGGTTGTACGACATGAACTTTGAAGCCTCAATAGGTGGTCTGCCTGCAAAGACAGAATCATGGGTCTTCAGAACTAACTCAGCTGCTTCTGGATGAAATGATAACCGTTGGAGCCAAACCTAAAAGCATATGCATGATGGGGCCATACTTTTGAGTCAATTTGTGCAAACTTCGGTGAGGATTCTTGCTTAACAAATGGAAGCTACGGATTATCGGCAACCCTCTTGGACCAGGAGGCAAATTTGTGTGCTTGTTCTTACCGTTACGTGGCCTTGCCTTTGGGAAGAAGAAAGTATCAATCAAGACAAGAATCGCTGATAAAAGCCAAGCCATGTTAAGATGTTTTGTTCTTGGATTGAGTGCATGCATACTAATGGTGGCAAAGTCTTATATAAGGTGACGAAAAGCATGGAAACTACAAAACCTACCAGTCTCTAGATTGGCCATGCTTCGCCCTTAGCTGCGACCTATGGAAGGTCCCTTCAAGACTCAGCATGGCCTGGACGATGGGTTATCGACGCGTGATTGTTGAAGTGGACTCGCTAGAGGTTATCAATATCCTGTATTCAGCATTTACACCTTCTACTGATCTCTCTGTTTTAGTGTCAGGTACCCGTGAGCTTATCCACCGGATGTGGGAACTGAAGATCCAGCATGTGTATAAGGAAGGAAATCAATGTGCGGACAATCTGGCCTCCCTTGCAGCGCTCTCACAGACTGGAATGCATTTTCTGCACGAACCCCCTCAACTTATCCGGGTTCAGCTTCACCGAGACCAGCACGGGATTTTGTATCGCAGACCGCTGTACTAGTTAGGATGTTTTGATGTTTCTTGTCCATTGTATCAAAAAAAAAAAAGTAAGTCTTGTTCATAAAAACATGGTTTTGTGGATTGAAAGGGATTGATTTGACCAAAAAAGATGATTTTTTTTTAGACTCAAGATTCACATCCCAATTTACCGTATCTTTATCGTGTTTCATGAATCTCAGTCATTTATTTATATGGGTCCTGCGTAAGTTCTGTATAAATGAATTGTTGAGATTCATGGGACAAGGTAGGAAAAGAATAAAATGGATAGAGGATCTCATCCCTAATTTTTAGGGAAAAGATAGAGATGATTATAATTAATTTAATTAATATGGATTATTATAATAATACAATTATTATTAAATGATAGCTAGTAATAGAATTTATGTCATCTTTGATCCAGGGCATCTTTAATATATAACTTAAATTTGGTTATAAGTAATATGCATTATTATAATCATACAATAATTATTAAATAATATAATTTATTTATTATAGTGATCTTGTTCAATTTTTTTGTCAATGTCAAATTCAGTAATTATATATAATAATTTACAAATTACGTTTTTTAAAATAAATTATTTATGAGTTGCTGACTCAAAATTAAATAAAAATTTTGATTCGACTTAATTTTTATAAGTTTTAATATATCTCTACTTAGGAATTTATATTATTTACGTGGTTAATCGATATATGTTAGAATTTATTCACAATAATCTCCTAAAAGTAAGTGTGCTGTAGAACGAGCCCTTGAAATATCTTATGCAGCCAAGTGAGAAATTAATAGATACTTTTCCTAAAATGTTATCATTTTGCATATTTATATTCATATTCATACTCAATTTCTCCTTTTAATCATTGAAGATTTTGAAATTTTTGTCCATATAAATGAAAATTTTGGGAGTTCTAATTGAATAGTTCATGAAAAAGAAATAAATAATTATTAATTTAATTATTCAAATTTGTTTTCGACTTAAATTATAAAACTTTCCCTATAATTAAATTAAAGTTATTTCAACAATCCATATGAAAATGACAAAAGATTTTCTTTTGTAGCCTATAATTCTCCGAAGAATTAAAAATGCTTTATCAAACGAAACAAAAAGGTCACAAATAATTATACGTGACGATTTTGAAACAATTATAGCTACGTTTTCTTTTTTGAACTTAATTGTCTTATTCTTAAAATTTTATATACTTTAATTAAAATTTTTAAAAATTTAATAAATAGTAAAATAAAAATAAAAATAACTAATACTTTCAAATTAATTATCCAATTTTCTATTTTAAATACAATACTTGTATGTATTAGCATTACTATAAAAAGCCGTTAATAAATTTATCAATAATTATAGGGTTAATTACACTTGATTTTACGTTATTTAATTTTTTATTTTTATTTTCATATTTTAAAGTTATGCATAACCCCCTTGATCATATTCCATAAGTTTTTCATTTATTCAAAATCCAAAATCAATGTACCATGATATTAAAATTTAAAATATGATACAGCCTTACTCCTAAATAACTAGTGAAAAGGTTATTTTTTATAGACTCTCTCTCTCAAACACATACACACACACATATATATTTAACAACATTTTCCAAGAAAAATCTACGTGAGGTCTGAAGAAGTCCAATAATACACAATCTTATCTTAACTACTAGAGAAGTTTTCAAATAACATATATAGTAGAATAAAATAATAAAATTTTAATAACAGATACATATTAGAATAATAGAGTAATTAATAAATAACAGTAAAAATAAAAATAAGATTAGACATAAACAAAACTACTTGCGAATAAAATACAAAAATAAGAAATAAACAATACGAATAAAATAAGTAAATAAACACACGGAAAATACAAAATGGTATACATGATAATTCACTTGCAACAAGACTTGCAACACAACACAGATGCTACTTTAGTTGTGCTACACTTTGACAAGGCATCTGTTCAAAACTGCACAAAATTTAAGGTTTGCATGCCTGAAGATGAGAAGATGCTTGTGTTTGTGCTTGTGCTCTATAACGTAAAATGTAGCAGTTTTGTCCTACATATCAGCATAGGTATTCTCATCTTCAACAGGTAGCTCCAATGAGTTCCTCAGGCTGGGGGATCCCACAGTCACATTTTCATCTGCCATCCTGGTCCTAACTGTCTGCAAATGCATTTACGATGTTGTTCACTTGTTCTCGAGCGTAGCCTCGATCGAGAAAAGGAATGGTGCAAGTATGTATACACATAACATATGTAAAGTGTATGCAATCACTTAACTCTCATTTCGGATACTGAAAACTGTATACCACAACCAAAACAATCTGTTCTCATGTCTCGAAGTTCTTACTTGACTCGACAATAATTTCAAATTGAACTTGAGAGAACTACAAATTCGAAAATAGTTAACTAGAAGTTCATTAGTAGTCTTTTTTGTAAACTTGTAAAAACTTTCATCACTTACATGAGATATCACATCTCTGTGAATAAATTAAGGCAAGATTGTGCCGGAACTAGACCGGCGTATGCATTTAAGTGATAAGAATCCAAACCTTTTCTATTTCTTCGTGAAGATGAGGGTTATCTCTCAAGTATTGTAAGGCTTTGTCTCTTCCTTGTCCCAACCTTTTTGCATAAAAAGAACAGAACTTATTTGGTACACAATACTAAAGATTATTAAGACCCAAGTAAATTGCTAAAAATTAGAGTAACTTTAGACTGACAAACATGAATCTTTCATCACAATTGTACAGGATTTAGCAGGTTTTAAAAGAAGAAGAAAGATTGACTATACAAGGATTAACACTGTTGATTCCAACTTCGACGTGACATTGAAAAAGGCGTATACAGTTTTGTAGAACAAGGATCAAGAGATGACAAAAACTGAAAAGGCTTTAGGGGATGATAAAACAACCAACAACTTACTAAATGGATCAGATTGATTAACGTAGGTTTCAAAACCAGAAAACCAGTGAATAAGAGAGAGAAAACTTTGTTGACAACTGAATGATAACATTGGAGCAATGTTATAACGAAAAACTTGGGAAGATGGGAAACATAACTGAAATGAAACCCTGACAAGGATTCAGAGATGATCGGGCCCAATACCATATCCTTAAAGAAAAGTAGCTGCAGAATGCAGATTGAGAGAAATCATGTGTTGGGCTTATAAATTTTGTAGTGCTTCAATCTTCTATAACTCCAACTTAGTGGCAAAGAGAGATACCCAGTATCATCTAAGCATCTATACCGTAAAATTGATTTTTGATGGAAAAGTTGAGGCATTCCAAATTGTTTGTTGACACGAACAAAGTCAAGGAAAACATCTTAAATTATTCCAGGTAGAATATCGTCACCCACCTTACTAAAATGCTGCAAGAAACCGCTAATCAAAATGAAAGCAACAGATTATGAGGAATGCAGACAAAAGACCAACCTGTGGTCTCCATAGCTATACCAAGAACCCTTCTTCATCACAACATCCATCATTTCAGCACAATCCAAAATGCAACCCTGCATAGCAGTACAAAGTCAAGACAGATATAGCAGCTAGGCCATGGTAGGAATGCCAGTTTGTTTTGTATAAAAGATACCAACCAGTTGGCTCACACCCTCTCCAAATATGATTTCAAACTCAGCTTGCTTGTACGGCCTTGACACCTATTAAAGCAGCTTAGCCACATAACAGGGCTCATCGGACGTTAGCAGAATGGAATAGAAAACAAATCACGAAAATATCAAAATGAAGTAACTGTGTGTGATTTTAATTAATCAAGAAAATTTTGGTACAGAACTACGAAAACCAAGTAGAACTACAAGGATATTATTGAAAAGACAGGTTTGGATAAATGGCACTGTTAACATTATCATTTGTAAATGCAGTAACAAGAAATGAGTTTCTTTGCAAAACCTGAGTTTATCAAGACAACGTCCACAAATTGTTTCGGACCAACCATGATTGATAGGGAGGGTAAAGATTTCGTATTCAATTCTTTTAATGTTGTCCTTGGAATAGGAAGGTAATAAATCCCACATCTAGGTATTTACATACAACTTAATTCTACAAGATGTGCACTTGATGTTTGAACAGAAATCATACCTTACTCTTCTGCACCCTCACACGAACCCGAAGCCCTATATCTTCATCTCCTTTGGCCTAAACAAAATAGAGTTCCTGCTATTAGGATTAAATGTGGTGAAACAGAAAGAAAATACTTGAGCATCGAATTATCCATAAAAATTCTATTATGCAAGGCACTGTGCTTACAGATTTTATCTTCCCTGTAGAACGTATTTCCAGACGAACTGAAGCAAAAAATTTTAAAGCAATTCCTCCACTTGTAACTTCAGGATTCCCATAATATACTCCGATCTATGGAACTCAGCAAGAATAATATTTTACGACTCAAGAGAAGCTACAACATATATATATACGCATAATTGTATTCATCCATTATTGCATAGCAAAAGTAGTACAGAGGTTTAAAATCTGATTGACTTGCAACAGAACTAATCAATCAACAGTACCTTGTATCTTATTTGATTAAGAAAAATGAGAGTACAACCAGCTTTTGAAGCATTTCCAGACATTTTACGCAAAGCTTGGCTCATAAGACGAGCTTGCAAACCAATTTGTTGCATTCCAATCTCACCCTACAACATTAAAAAGTGTCACCAGAACAAAAGTGGTAAACTTATTAAATCAAATATGTAGCTACAACAAATAATCTTTTGAGAAGAACACACACTTCAATTTCTGCACGTGGTGTTAGAGCTGACACTGAATCGACACAGATAAGGTCTATGGCACCAGATCTGCACATGCGATCTGCGACTGAAACATGCAGACATTTTAAGTCCAATTAAATTATGATGATGTAATACATTGAAAATTAAGCATATCTCGCTCCCTACAGGCACCACATCATGCCAATTTCAAACTAAACCTCGTAGTTGAGAGAATTTATTATACTTTCAAGCGCCATCTCTCCATTATCAGGTTGACAAACAATCAAATTTTCCACATCCACCCCCAATGCTTTAGAATACGCTGGATCAAAAGCATGCTCTGCGTCAACAAGCATAGCGTTGCCTCCAAGCTTCTGCAAATTCATCTTTACCTTCAGATAGGAAAAAAGAAAATATATCTATCCAATTTATGGAATAACTAGAATACTTGAGAATCAACTACAAGCATCTCTAATGAGAAGAAACAGAGAATCAAAACAGAATCCAATCACCTGAACTTCTGCAATTGCATGAAGTGCAAGAGTGGTCTTTCCACTGCTTTCTGGTCCAAATATCTACCAAGGTTAAAAAAGAAAAATTGACAATAAGGTAGCCAATTTTTAAGAAACAAGTCAATCTTAATGATAAAATCATACTGTTATCTAACATTCAAGTAGTCAGCTACTGCTTCCAATAATCTCAGATATAACTACAAACAGAGATAAAATAATCAGTTTCATCACTTAAAGAAAACAAAGAAAAATCAGGAAGATTTGGGATAACATCCTGCCGTATTAGCCAAAACATCAGAATTAAATTAAGCATATAAAAACCAAGGTAAGCTTGGTTCCAGGAAAACAAGGAGACAAATGAAGAGTTGTTACCTCTACAATTCTCCCTTTGGGAAGCCCACCACCTAAAGCAAAATCTAGAGTCAAGCAGCCACTTGGAAAAGTTTCACTACAAAAAAGTAATGCCAACATCATAAACAAACTATGGAAATAAAGGGCAGTTAGAACATTAAAGAGCAGGATTCAGAAACTAAGTGCTTACACCAAAGCTCCTCCAGCACTGCCCAATCTCGTAACACTCCCTTTCCCGAATGAGTTATTTATGTCATTCATAGCAAGTTCCAGTGCCTTTTGCTGAAGCATCCACATAAAATATGAACCTTTTTTTTTTTGTTTGGCCAAGTAAGAATATGAAGCAAGCAAGAAATCAAAACAGTGAATTGCACATTTCATCATTGGCTCTAGAAGGAAAGTAGCCATCTTTATATGTTGTTTAGGTAAATTACACATAAAGTCACAAACTTTGAGCAATTTCCAAAGAAGAAGATTACCCGTTCCAGGTTAGAATGGAGAAAGCCGTTGATTTTGTCTTGGGAATGGCAACGAATGTTGGTTCTATTACAGTGCGGCGTTGGAGAAGGAAGTAAGATGAAGTTGGGCTTGTACTGGAGGGTTGTTGATGGAGGTTTGAGGTTTAGTGGTAGTCTTCTAGGTTGTTGTTGCAGAAGAGAAGAGGCTAATGAATCCATTCCACACTAACTTTGCTTGGATTATGAAACTGAAACCGAAGGGCAAGAACTAAAATGTAAAATTGGAAGAACAAAAGAGAAGACTATTCCATGGAGCAACATTTGGGCCAGACTCGTTCCCGTTTGGTCTGTTCTAAGCCATGTATAACGGTTCAATCTCATTTTAATTGGGCTTCAAATTGGTGTGAGGCCCAAATAACATTATTTTGTGAAAAATAATTTTATTTTCCATTTTAAATTTAAAAATAAAAATAAGCCAAAAAATAAAATAAAAACTAGAGTCGAAAAAAGTTGAGAACTATATTATTTTTTATAAAACCGCTAACTTTTAATTGAGAGACCTGTTCCTTCTATTCCGTGTCACCGTGTGCCCAAGCCATTTCAGGCATTCATTACAATAAATTGGATGAGTAAGATTGCTTGTGCACGGAGAGGACAATATTGAGGGAACAGACAATCTCCATCCCTTGTAATTGATGTTAAGGATGATAATGAGTCGGTCCTTAATTTTTTAAAAATTAAAAGTGTAACATATTTTCTTAATTTGGTTCGGGCCTAAACTTAACTTATTAAAAATAGCTGAATTTGAATTTATAGGTCGATCCATTCTCATCCCTAATTTCAGCCTTATCATCTAATATAGGGTAAATTGGGGACAAAGTATTTATCAAGGGCCTTGACTTATATCCCAAGATAAAAACCTAATTTGCATCCAATCAAGCCCAAGTACATAGTAAGTCCTAATAGGTAGATATATATGTGTTAAGAAGAAATATAAAACCAAAATTTACTCTATTTTATATAATAATGAACTCTATAATAATTATTATTTAATTATATATAAATTAATTAATGAGTGGGTAAATTAAAATTAAATAAAATATTTGATTTGATTAATATTTATAAATATAATATATCCCTATTTTTCTTCAAACAACTTAATTGCAACAGTTTCATAAGGGCCCTATTGCTGCTCAACCATGCCTACATGTTTTCGGGCCTTTCTTCGTTGTATAAGATTTGATTTTACCTCTCCTTGTAAAGTTTTATGAGGGGGTTAAGTGGTATCAGAATTACCATGTTCGACTTGGATTTGCCCAACATCGCGAGTTCAATTCTCAAAAAATTAACATGAACATGGAACTCGTAAATCCTGTGGGGCTGACTCTTCGCTGAAAGAGATATATTTAAAATTTAGTTTCACTTCGTCTTATAAAGTGTTAAAGGGGCTTAAGTGAGACATGTGGGTATAAGTTTCCTGGCCTTTCTTCATCTTATAAAGTGTTAAAGGGGCTTAAGTGAGACATGTGGGTATAAGTTTCCTGACCTTTCTTCATTGCATAGGACACTTCGCCGAGAGAGATATATTTAGGATTTAGTTTTACCTCCTCTTATAAAGTATTAAAGGGGCTTAAGTGAGACATGTGGGTATAAGTTTCGTGGCGTTTCTTCGTTGTACAGGAATGCATACTTTTCTTATTGATAGAGCAACCAAGCACACGCACCTCAAACAAAAAGTAGATTCTAAGCCAAAGATATGTGTTGAAAAAGGAAAGTTTATAAAAAAAATAATTAAAAAGTCTTCGAGGAACTTCTTTAAAGATTATAATTAGTTGGTGGTAATTACCCTCCTTTTAGTTGTTTTTTCTTATAATTAAAGTTGATTTGATGCTTGCTTTTGTTTAATCTTTGACTTAACTAGCTAATAAGTTACGTGTGCTTAATGTTAATCATTAGGTTCACAATCAACATCAGAACAGAAACTTCTCAATGCCTTAACGCATCCCAACTTAATACCATAAACTTACGATTTTTAACAATAGAAGACTTATTATAGATCTCAAGAGATCCAGAAATACATAGTTTTATATTTAATTGACAGAAAGATTGTTTCTCACAAACCTAAATGAAAAAAAGTATAATAAAATTTTTTTGATCGAAAAAGTATAATAAAATTAAGAATAAATACTAATTTAAATAATAAAGTAATGATAAAAATAAAATAGAAATAAAAGATAATAATAAATATAAAAATAAATACATACAAATAAAAATTTAATACAAAATATACAAATAAAATTTAAAATATGTAAACAAATATACAAACAAACAAATAAAAGACAAATCAAATAAATGATACAATCAAACCATTAACAAAATGATATCATTTTAATAAAAAATATTTAAATTTTGAGTTAAGACAGACAACTCATAGATCAAATTCGGAACAAACAAAAAAACCATCTCTAAAAAAGACGATCTTTTGATAGGAAACTTGTAGGAATTATTTTTTGACTATCTCAAAAAGTAGTTAATTATGAATTAATGATTTAAAGTTAACAACAAATTTGACTTAAGAGGCAGTAAAAGTTTTCAAGTCACTAAGAGCCTTACTCTTTCACATAAGATCTCCAAAAACTTCTAAGATTCGCAACTTTGGTTCAAGAAACATTAAAAACAAGTAAACCGTACCACTTTTTGGGAAATAATTAAGAATGACAAATTAGGTAGGCAATCTAAGTTAGTTTAACCTAACTTGAAATTAATAGATTTGTCTAAATTGATTAGGTTTCATTGAGTCTAAAAGTAAAAGTCTAATCATATTTAAAACAATATTATTTTTTAAAAATAAAATTATATTTCTTTAATAATAAAAGAACATTTAAAATAAATCATTTAAAGTTTAATTAGTCAAAATTAAGCTCAAAAACTTAATTCTTCTGAAATATTTTAATTGAGATAACAACTCTGATATTTTATTTATATAATAACTTTTTTGTTCATTTGTCATTTATAAAATTGATAATAGATTGAATTAAACTTTCTTTAATTTAAACCTAAGTCCAAGTTTGGTTAGATTCGAATAACTCAAAACTATATCAAAATGACGTTGTTTAGTTAATTGCTCCTTGAATCATTGACTCGAGTTATTCAAGTCTCAATTTTTATATATCAGACTAATTTGAATTCGATGAAATTAATTAATTTCATATTAGGAAAGATCCAAATTGCCAACCCTAGGCATGATGGACATGTTTTGATTT
>JANKOD010000191.1:25409264-25420026 GCA_026284645.1 Erythroxylum acuminatum
ATATATATATATAAATAGAGTTATTTAAGGGTCAATGGTGTACTGGGCCCTTCAAAATTTTAAAAAATTAATTTTTGAGCCCCCTACCTTAAATTTCTGGCTCCGTCACTGCTCGTACGTGTTGGAATAGACGGAGCTCACGACAATGATACACTGAGATGAGGATATTATATGTATAGCTTTTCATTAGTTGAACACAAAATAATGATAATAATAATAATGGAATAAACTAAAGAAACAGAGAAAGACGGAGAGAGCCGTATATTGGGGTCTGAACCTGGAAACAAGGCAGCATGGGATGTTTTGTTGGAGAAATTGGACACCATGTGTCCTGAGCTCCATTATTAATATCACTGTTTTAAAAATCAGGATAAAATTTAAATTTTAAAAAATTCAATTAGTATTATACCCTTATAAAATCGATAAAAGATTGAATAAAATTTTCAAATTTAAGATATAATTGAAAGATATTGTCTTTACTTATCGAAAAATTTGAAATTTAATTTTAAGAAATTGTTAAATAAAAATTAATTAATTTATTGTAGTTTTTAAAAACTTATTAATTTATAAAATTAACTATTTAATTAAGAAACTGATCATTTCTTAACAACAAAAATTATTAAAGTAAATCAAATGAGAAAATTAAAACTAAATAGAAAAGTTTGTCGCTTCAAAATTATTACAATTAAACCGGTTGAATTGGATGAATTTTTCGTTAATTGAATAATATTATTTCGAGTTGAGATTGTCAAATAACTTAAATATTAACTCTCTACCAAGTTTCTTTTTTTTTTGACATGGGAAATCCCGTTATTGTTATATTTTAAGTTTTATTAAATAATTATTCGTAAATACAAATAATTTGCAAATTGATTAACATTTTTTAACTCATTTTGATATCCTAAGTCTTAGTTCCTAGATTAGTTATGTAATTGACCTAATTAATCCAAACAATGTGTTGATTGTGTAGGAAATTTATCTATTAAATAAGATTAGATCATTCAATAGCATTTTACACACTTTAATCGAACCGATACATAGTATTAAAAATGTATTAAGAATATAAACTTGTGGATATCATCTACTATGAATGCTTATTATGAGATAATAGGAGATAACTTGTAGAGAACACTCACATGTGAGTGTCCTGCATTAAAGAAAAAGGTGAAAGAAAACTAACATATAAGCTTAGTGAGTGTGTGCCTGTGTGGACTAACATTAATTATTATTAATTAATTTTAGAATGAAACCTCACTTAAATTTGTGTGTAGTCTAACTTTCTTCGTTATGTGAACCCGTAGATCCATTATAAATTTAATATGGTATCAGAGTCAATGAAGATTTTGATCAACTGTTTGTCCTAGAAGGAGACCTATAATTTAAACAACTAGAGAAGAATTTGAAGTCTGTATGAAGCAAGTAGTCTAACAGTATTGTTTGCCTTAAATAGTGGCCTATTTAACTTATCTTCTTGTGTGAGCGGTAGGTCCATTACAAATTTAACATACCTTATTATCAAAGAGTTTAATAATCTTACACTACAATTATATTCTCATGACAAGATCAAGCTCATTATAAAATTATAAATATAATTATTAGCTTCTTAATATCTATTTAACTTAATTTTAAAATAAAATACTAATTAATTATTGCTCAATTCATATTGATATGAAGTGTTAATTAAGTTTTAATAAAGTCAATCATATACCCCTAAAAAAATAAAGTCAATCATATTCCACTGGTTACATATTTGTCGGTACTTACGGATGACAGGATAATGTTTTAGTGGAGTAGACTTAAACATCAAACGAAGGGATATTTTAATGTAAAAAGGTCCGAAGTTTACCAAAAGAGATGAAAAATGGTAATCATTGTCGGTTGGAAAGCAAAAAAGTTGAGAAAGTTAAGGCACTAAAACGTAAGTTGATTATGGTTTCTCGTGAAATGGTATTTTAGTTAAACTTTAACATATTCAGTAATTCATTAAATAATTTTCTTAATATACATAATTAATAAATTACTATTACAGGCATTCCAAGAATAAGGATTACATATTGTTTTATATATAAAAAAACTCAAGTGTGTCAAATTTTTTTCCTTTTAAAGTTTTTTTGACAATACTTTTCGTGAGTAAGACTCTTTATTTTACGAAAATTAAGAAAGGAAAGAGATTATTTATGTGACTCGAATATATAATCTTTTAATTTTACGTCAAGAGGTCATGCTTATCATAATTTATTCACTGAAAAAAAAATAACATACAATTATGTATACATCTGTTGGACCCTGTTTTCGAAACCCAACATTTGGAATCATAAAAGCATGGAGGACTCATTCCTTATACCTTACTAAGCATAATTGGGGAACTTTCATTTGAAATTTTAGACCGATTTTTTCAGAACATTTGTTCCCATTAAATTTCGTTCCTAACAACACAAAAAATGCTCAATTTAATTCAAAAATAAAAAAATTATGACCACCACATCTAATATTCAAAAGTGTTTGAAGCTTTTGCATTGCAGAATGGAAGAGGAGCGTCTGCAAGAAAGTGGAGCATCAAAGTTGGTTGGTCCCATTCTCACCTCCCAATGGCCTTTGTCTTTTATATAAAGTGCCTATTGCCTTCCACTCCTTCTCCTTCTTTTCTCAATAATTGGTGTCAAGTTTACGCTAACTGTCGACCACCTCCTAAACCAACGCCTTTTAGGTAAATCAAATCTCCTGTTTAACCCTATTTTAATAAATCTTATCCATAAAATATACGAAGTCAAAATTTAATAAAATATGATAAAAATATCATAATCAAAACAAAAGATCGGATTCTATTTTAGAGAGAGGTTTAACCGATACAAGAGATTTATTTACGCTATAATGCCAATAAATTTGAGCACGTCACTTACTTTTAAATTATCATTTTTATTAGTTAAAGATAAGGCTGTAAATTATTTGATCTTTCCAAATTTCACCTGTTAGCGAAATTTTGAATGAAAATTATTGTTATTGTTGTTGTTGTTGTTACGTATTTTTTTCTAAAAATTAAAAATGAAATTTAATTTTATGCAACAACCGGTCAACTTTATGATATTTGGATTGACGATAAGGTTTATTAGAAGTGTTTTTGTTAATTCTATTTGTCTTTATGTATTTTCTACTCAAATAATCAAATCATTGCAAAAACAAGATTCTCTCTTTGCATTCTCTGATCTTATGCTGGTTGCGTTGATTTCAGCTTATGCATCAAAAATGTATCATGATATTTTGTTTTTCTTGTGCCTGTTCATACTTCTTTCTTTGCATTCTCTGATAAAACAAGATTCTTTCGTGTTGCGTTGATTTCAGCTTATGCGTCAAAAATGTATCATGATATTTTGTGTTTTCTTGTGCTTGTTCATATTTTTTATTAGATTTATTTTTTTTGTTCTTTGTCAATTTTTATTGTATGATTTAATTTATTACCTATTTCATATTTTATTTATTAAATAAATATTTATTTATTTTTATGTGAATATTCATAAACAATATTTGTACTAGTTAAGGATAAGGGTAGGTACTACTAAAATTTTCTAACATGTACGTTTTAGTGAGATTTGTTGTTATTGTTGTTGTTGTTAAATTTAAGCTCAATTTAATCTAAAATGATCGAATTTTAAATTTAGTTTATTTTTTTCTAATTTTCTGATTTCCAATATCTTAATTGGATTAAATGACATTAATTTATTAAATAATAAAAAAGAACCTCTTCAAAATTGAAGCGTTAAGACGGGACGTATTCCTCTGTACCTAAATACAAATGACTTTGATGTAAGGGTACAGAGGAATAGAATATTTGGGCACAGAGGATCTAAAGGGCGTTAAGACGAGATGAGATTTTCTGTCTAATATTATAGTATCTTATTCTATCCCATAATTTTTAACCATTTATTTATACGAATCCCGCGCTTATTTATGCGGGACTTACAAAAATAAATGACTGAAATTTATAGAACAAAACAAAAAAATTCGAACTAGTTCGAGAAACACGAAATAGCTAGTTCGAGAAACACGAAATAGCTAACTACTAGTTAGAAAACGTACACTCATAATGAAAGCATTAACACAAGATAGGTGCTGTCATGAAAAGCATGAGCTGAATGTCATGATCAGGTAATCACAAGATTCGCAGCAGACAGTTTAACAGTAATGGGTTTAACGTTGACGTGAAACAGATGTCTACGATCAAGAGAATATGGTGAGCTTTATCCAAACATTGGGGAACATTTATAGATAGGATAGGTAATAGCCATTAGTTCACTATCTTCCCAACTTAGAAACAAGTCATGATCCCCCCCTTTTTTTTTAAAATAAAAAGAGTATAAATTAATAAGAATAAGCCTCATAATTAAATTCCAAGTTCAATATTTACTATGTTTACATATTTTTATTATTGAAATAAAATCTTTTATAATTTAAGAAATTTTTAGAAAAAAATTTCGATGCAACATATGTAATATAATATCAAACATGGACTAATCAAATGTTCTGATTCGAATTAATTAAATTCGTACCTCACACTTATATCAATTAAATGTTGTTTACGTGACAATTCGATTCAGATTTTAAACTCAGGATTGAACTAAAAAACTGAAAATTAAGATTTTTTTGATAATTTTAAAATTTTTTAAAAAATTTAAATTATGGAAAAGCTCTAAGTCTTTTGTCCAAAAAAAAAAAGAATTTTACTTTTAATATGAAATTAAAAAAAAGGGAACAAGCCAGTACTATATGTAGTATTCTTATAGAACATATGTAATAATTCCTTGTAGGAATTGCCTGCAAAAATGGACCCAAACTATCCGTGAGCGCAGGTCAGCATCAGGCTCCTATCCTCAGCCTTATTCAAAGTTGTTAACAAAAGACTACCCACTGAAGACAATTTGTCTTTCCAGTTAAGAAAGATAAGCAAGACTTTCCTCTTAAACACAAACCCACCAAGAAACTCTTTTTGTTTTCCTTGCAAAACATTCAATTCCCTATGTCCAAGGTAAGCTGCACCTTCCTCAAATCATCATCCGTGATGTCTGTTTCCTGAGTTTCTTTGAAGATGGTCCAAAGGAAGGTACATGGAAGCCAAGCTGGTCTTGTTCAATCTGAGAAGCTGTTGGGTAACATGAAGAAGATGAACAAGAAGAAGCAAACTTCTTGTCAGAACCAAGATGGCAAGAACATGGGACCTGATATGAAGAAGAAGATGAAGAGGACTTCATCTATCAGAAAATCCATGTCACAGTCTGGAAAGACTCTACCTTTCAACGGACAGAATGGTGAAGCAACTCCACGGAAGCAGCTCATGATCACAGCTAGTGATGGCTCACCGAATTACATGAAGTCAACCAGTTGTTCAGAGGCAAGAAAGGAGCGGTCTCAGGTTAGTTGTTCCTTGAATACTCAACTTGGTTCTGACAGTAAGAACCTACGCATGAGTAATTCTAGTCAATCAAAACTTGGTTCTAGTGCTAAACCCTCAAGAACATTAACGAAGGCATCAGGTTTGAAACTTGTAAGGACTTTAACGAAAGCTCCAAGTTTTAAACCAGTAAGAGGAACTGCTAGGAAATCTTCCAGGGTATTGTTTTGCTCAGATGTGAATGTGCAGAAAGTTACTTGTTCTTCAACTCTGAAGGAGTCAAAGTTTCCTGCTTATCTGACGCTTACCCCTGGTGGTACTGAATCTGAAGGTACTTCAGCCATTAAAGTCTGCCCTTACACCTTTTGCTCACTGAATGGTTACCATCATAGTCCTCTGCCTCCATTAAAGTGTTTCTTGAAGGCAAAGAGACGCTCTTTGAAAACCCAAAAGAGCATGAAATCAGAAGATGCGTCTCCTCGAAAATTCAATCCTTCCAGAGGTCGAGGGGGTCCAGAAGATAAACCCGTACTTAGTGAAGCTGGCTCGATTGACATGGTAAATAGTCCAATGACACCAGATGTTGACATGGATTTCTTTGTTGAGATCTATGCTAAAAACAAAGTGGATGATGCTGAATCAACACAGGTCAGCACAACTCAGTTTGCTGGTAAACCAAAGGAGCAGAAGAATAAGTCTGATGGATTTCCACTTCTGCCGATTGATTTGGAAGAAAGGTTTGAGAGGTGCCAAAAAAGCTTTGCTACTATTCAAGAACAGGAGATCAAGGATGAGGTTGACGAGTCCTCACCCACTTGGCTTGAAGAAGGAGCAGCTGAAGGAGGTTTTGACAGGAATGAAACTGAAAGGGAATGCTATACAAGCATGGAGGAAGATGACAACATTTCTGAAGTAACCAATATGGAGTGGGAGGAGGATCAGTTACCTGTTCCTGAGTTGGATTCAGAAGCTGAGCATCACAACATTGCATATTTATCAGCAATGGAGAAGGATCTTCTATTCGATGAGTTAGATGTCACTAACCATGATGAAATTGTTAGAAACTACACTGGAAAGGTTCTAATTGATGATCTACCGCAAGAACTTTATGAAGAAGAAACTTCATCTTTTGACCTCCATGGAGTTGACAGGAATACTGAATTACAAAGTGTGAAACAGGAAACCGATATTGTTGAATCATCCCAAATGAATTCTGGAAATATTGAATCTTGTGACCAAATTTTTTTTGTTGAAGAAGCAGTAGAGGAACTAGAGACTAACATGCAAGCTACTCCAATTCCATTAATGGAGTCAATTTCTGGGGCAGCAGCAGCTCATGCAAGCACCCAGGGGGATGAAGTTCATGAAAAGGAAAAGGAAAATGATAATGTTGAGTCAAATGATGAACTTGAAAGTCCTGAAACTTATTGCATGAATGACTTGAAAATTGGCACATTGGATCGTGATCAAGAAGATATATCTCTTCAACCCGATGATGCAACAATGTTGAATGATATTCTTGTCATTGATCATCATACAGAAACTGGGACCATTGCTTTCTCTAGTCTAGACCAAGAGCTCCCCAAGATTGAAGTTGAAGATGCAATAGAAGAGCATGAGAGGATGGATGATGTTAAATCTTCTTTCGGAAGCCAAAATTCTGATTCATTTCATAGTTTCTCAGAAGCTGAAGAAGATGATACTGAAGCTGTTGGAGATAGTGAATTGTATAACATTCTCAGTCCTGAAAGTATGCCAACTGAGGTTCTTAATGTTGTTGAGAACCAGAATCTATTGGAGGAAGATCAAGAAGGAGTTTGCAAGCTCAAAATCCAAAGAGAACAGAACAGTGATTTAAGAATGTACAAAGTCATTTTGATCAACGAAAACAGAGCAGATGTTGAGATGAAAGGTGAAGAGAGTTTCATGTCTGCTATAGCACAGACATTACTCACAGATAAGCACAGAACCAGAAGCAAATCTGATCAAGAACTCCTTAGTGCTTGCAACAAGAGAAAATGGACAATCCAGTCAAAGAAACCCATCAAAGAATCAGAAGAAGAGAGGAAATTCAACCCCAGACAACCCAATTTCCTACCAGTCATTCCTGATCCAGAGGCAGAGAAGGTTGACCTTAAGCACCAGGACATGGATGACAGGAAAAATTCTGAAGAATGGATGCTTGATTATGCTCTCCAAAAAGCAGTCACAAAACTTGCTCCAGCTAGAAAGAAAAGGGTAGCACTTCTTGTCGAAGCATTTGAAACAGTTTTGCCAATACCCAAATGTCCAACTCATATCAGGAACAGATCAACAGCTTTCCCTCATTCAAGGCCCATGCAAGCTTGTGGCTGATGTTGGCAATCCTGGAAAGAAAAGCATCACTCTCCAAAGTTCATTTCCCATCTGTTCTGTGAGTATTCATTAGTGAATTGCAAGCTTAAATATGAACAAAATTCTGTTTTTACCTGACAACTCAAGTAACTGTGTCCTTTCATGCAAACTGTTACAGAAACTAATTTAATAATCACCTTATTTAGGGAACTCTGGAATGATTCAGTTGCAGAGAAGCTGTTTCTACTAAGTTATGCAGGTCAAGATGGCACATAGCTCAGTGATATTGTGAGATTTATGTATCTTGAACCATATTATTACCTGTATCCAATGTTGTTGGAGACCCTGTCTCCTCTGAATGTTGTTTTCTCCTCCAAACATTATGTGATGATCATCGACTCAGGAAATTTGTTTTTAAAACAGTGACAATTACTTTGGTTTACTTTATGTTCAACAAATAATCATTTTCATCGTGAGAATAACACGCACCCAATGGAAATTCTTGTCCTTGACAACTTGTAACACTTGCAACGAGACTGTCTATTTTACCCTATCCTTATCCTGTCCCATGAATCTCAGTTATTTATTTACGTGAGTCCTGCGTGGGTCTCGCATAAATAGATAGCTGAGATTCATGGGACAAGATAAGGACAGGATAAAATAGACAGAGAATCCTGTCCCACTTACAAGACCATGTTAAGGTGGATTTTGAACTTCAACCTTCTTTTTCTCTAGATTCAATTCCTCTCAAACAACATTGCAAAACATAAAATCAAAATTCCTCCTGCCAATTTTAACTTGATTAAGGTTATAATACTCAATATAGGCTGAAATTGAGGAAGGTATACTGTTTTCAGGTTTATAAACCTATATGAATTATTTCCAGAAAAACACTCTTAACATCCTGTTTGTTTTTATTTATATTTTTAGTTTTTTTCAAATTTAGTTTTAAAAAAATTATTAGTTTAAATTTTTTATTTCTGTTTTTAGTTTTGATTTTTTCCAGTTTTTAAAATTTATAAAAACCATAAAAGTGATTCTTGTCTTCTGTTTATGTTTTTTAACAATTTGAATTAAAATCAACTAAATATATATTATTTAGTTATTTAATATATTAATTATTAATAAAATTATAAATAACTCAATTTAATATTATATATTTAATTAATTTAATTTAATTATTACTAAATTTTTTGAATAATTTAATTTTATTTAATAATTTATTTAATTTCTGTACTTAAATTAAATAAAATTAATTAGATAATTATTAACAAATATAATTAAATTTAAAATATCTTCAAAATATATAAATTTCAAATAAAATATAATTTAATAATTAAAATATGTTAAAAATAAATATTAATTTATAGATTATTTATTTTAATAAAATAAAATGATTTTTATTGATAATTAATGAATAAATATTATATAAGAGATTAAATAAATTTAATTAATTAAAAAATTTTAAGTTATGTGATTATTATCAGTAATAAAAATATAATTACATTGATATTAACATACAAACATATTTTTGTTTTTATTGAAAATAAAAACTAAAACTAAAAAAAAGTAAAAAGAATTTTTAAAATGAGCTTTTCATAAATTGTAATAGCATGTCCTTCCTTAGAGTGTTGACCTTTTAACGGGTTTGATTAGTGTTTAGTTAAAATTTCATTTTTATATTTAAATGTGTTATTTTTTTATCAATCTCATATTATAAGGGATTTTTTCTAATAATTGAAACTTATACATGAATTTGTTATTAGTAGTCATGAAAGTCAAATCATACAAGAAAAGGGGCAGAGGGTGGCTGTTCCGTTTCCGTGTGCCACCCTGTGCCTGAGACCATCCATCTATCAATTAAATATTAATGAATGGATGGATGGTCTCGGACGCAAGGTAGCACACAGAAATAGAAAAAGAGAAATTGATCCCATAAGAAAAGCCATTTATCAATATTGTATTCATTGATTTGTGCATAGTTGCTGTCCTAATTTTTTTTTCAAATTCAAAACAAGATTATATTATACTCATTATTGTTATTGCCCCATTTCTTAGGCTGATTATTGCTTGTGTTTCGGCTCCAAAAATTTAAAACTGATGACTATTACTTGGGTAAGATAAATCATCATACCTTAATTGATACCATAATTACTTCACTCTTTAATCATATGTTCCTCATATTTAGTTAATCCCTCTGACTTTAGACATTCTTAATTAACTAAGATCTACGGTAATAGTGCCAAGATTACATTTATTCATTCCTAATTCAAAGATAATCCCATTTCTGGATAACAATCTCTTAGTATAATTTTCATTATAATTTTTCCTTTACCTCATTCTTACTATATATATTGATATTGGAACATTTATTAGCACTTATTAACAGCTTATAAATAGTGAAAATCTAACAGCTACAGAACCAGGCTTACAAGCTTCTGTCAGTTCACTCACTGTTCATCTTCCAGCTTAAAAATGGTGAAACTCTTGACATCCCATTTCTCTTCCTCGCCCCCTGAATACAATTAGGAACTTAATCTTCTTTGTTCTTTAACAGATTCTCCTCCATATTCATTTTTTTTTCTTTGACATGTAGGGTGTCTGCAGATTTGCTGCACTAGTGCTTTGCTTGACTCCATTACTAAGATCAACATCAGCTGCATGGGCTCCTTTGAATGTGTTGGATTATGGAGCTGTTGGAAATGGAAAAGAAGATGATTCAGAAGTATATAAACATTTCCTTATCCATTTTTATTACTTGAATTATAATAGTGTATATATGGATATAGGATTCAGTTTAATATAGTTGTTAACACTAATCTATACAGGCATTTTTGAGAGGTTGGGATGAAGTTTGTAATAGTACGATAAGTAGAACTCTGTTGATTCCATCGAAAAGGACATTTTTGGTTCAGCCATTGATGTTTCAAGGTCCATGCAGAGCCCCTCGTGTTAGTGTGCAGGTAACATATATTAGGAAATTATTTATGTTCATTTCTAGATATACCTATCTTAGCAATAAACAGTGGATTTTTGTGATAAAAG
>JANKOD010000191.1:25443740-25459900 GCA_026284645.1 Erythroxylum acuminatum
TGCAAGTACTTGCAGCGGTCTCATATTCTTACTCACACTACCTCTTCAACTGCTTCCCCTTGCTGGAAATCTATACAGCGAGTTGTTCCGTTCCTAAGGGATGGCTACTCTTGGAGAGTGGGAAATGGTAAGTCTATCTCCTTGTGGCATGATCGCTGGGTAGGTGATTTTCCTTTGTGTCACCAAGTCTCCAACATCAATCCTCGGGATAATCAGGTATTAGTGAAGGATCTTTTGGATGGTCATGGGCAATGGGACCTTTCTCGTATATATACAACATTAGAGGCTGACTTGCAACAGGCTATCCTATCCGTGCCATTATTGCGAATACATACTTATGGTGATTGCTTGATCTGGGGGGAAAATAGCTCGGGCTGTTATTTGGTGAAGTCTGGTTTTGAATTTGTAACTCGTCTTCCTTATCCTCCAAATCCTAGCAAATTTTGGTCGCACATTTGGAAGCTCAAAATTCCTCAAAAACTACGGTTGTTCATCTGGCAAATTCGATGGCAGCGCCTCCCAACGAACCTGTTACGATATAATCGAGGAATGGCCACTTCTCTCCTTTGCCCACGTTGTGGTAAAGATTGGGAGAGTAATGTTCATGCTCTACGTGATTGCTTATGGGCCACAAAGGTATGGAATGCTATTCTGGGTACCTTATCTACTTCTTTTTTCACTCTTGATATTGATGCATGGATTACCACTAATGTGTTTGATGTTTCTTGTTCACTTGATCACGCTATCAAATTCATTGTTGGAGCTTGGACCATTTGGTGTGCTAAGAACCGTGAGATTTTCCTGCGTGAGACAATATCTATCATTGGACAACACCATAACTATTTGCAGCTTGTTGATGAGTGTCGGATATGCGTGGGGGAGGCTACGTTGATACCGAGGGAGAGTCGTTGGGTATCGTGGAAGGTCCCTTGGCCGAATTATGTTAAAGTTAATGTTGATGGGAGCTCTCTTGGGAATCCCGGTGCTGCTGGCTTTGGTGGTTTGTTGCGAGATGAGGGTGGTCATTGGATTGTTGGCTTCTCAGATTCTATTGGCATTGCTACTAATCTTCTTGCTGAGCTCCAAGCTATTTTTCATGGAATTTCTTTAGCATGGGATCATGGTTATCGGAAGGTTCTTGTAGAATCAGACTCTCTCGAAGCTATTCATCTAGTCCATACCACTTGTTCCCCCTCGCATCTTTACTTGGTTGTCATTAACGATGTCAAATCAATGTTAAATAGAGATTAAGATTGTTCTCTTTTTCATATCCTCAGGGAAGGAAATTAGTGCGCTGATTTATTAGCAAAATATGGATCTTCTTCGTCGTATAATTGACATATATGGGAGACTCCAATGCCAAGCCTTCATCAGTATTTACAAAATGATGCTCTTTCTATCTTTTTTAGGTATCAGTCCTCCTTGTCTTTACCTATTTCACAAAAAAAAAAAAAAAATCTATTATCTGCCAAAAGTAGGAGATACGTGGAGCGCTCCCCCTTCACTTTGATCCCGTCCTAAAAAGCAACGATTTGAACCATTTATAGGTCCGTCATCTGTGTGTGTCATCATTGCTAGGTTTATTGGACCATCTTCTTACTGTTACATCATGTGTTATGTGTACAATTTACAGCATTATCAAAATCTGTTGGATATTTTGCTTTTTCACCTGAATGGCCAAACCCAATCGTCGAAACATGTGATTATGGATTTTTGTATCTATATGGAATTATGGATGTTTCATGAAAACTTGGGAATCTTTCGAAGAGCACAACATCGTGTATCCTTGTCAGCTCCTTTACCTTATCACAAATGAAACGTTTCAACAATCTCTAAAATCGTACGTCAGCCGTCAAATAATCCTCGAAATGGCTAAACGCCATAACATAACAAACTTTTTGGTTTTTCAGAATCAGCCAGTGCCACCTGAGTAACACCGAGCAACTACTCCTCTCTGCCTCTGTTTCTCCCCCTCTCTCTCTCAAGCTTTTGCTTCTCTAGATGGCTTTCCGGTGGCAAATTCTGAAGAAAACTGTACAAGAATCCAAAACCAAGTTGTATTCTCCTCACCACATCCTTCGTTGCTCGTTCACTTCCGTTTCTTCATCATCCGCCACATCCCCGGCCGTTACCAGCGATGGCCTGCCACAGATACCACCGTTTGAGTACCATCCAAAGCCGTATCGAGGACCGTTAGCAGAGGAAGTGCTTGAAAAACGAAAGAGGTTTCTTGGTCCCTCACTGTTCTACTACTATCAGAAGCCTGTGAGTTTACATAGATAATACTTTATATTTATTATTTGTAAAATACCCATTGAAGTTTAGACGATGTATATGCTGAAGATTGATTCTTTGTTCTTGAAAGATGATCAAGTATACATAAAGGTTGATTTTTTTCTTGAATGGGTTTTGGTTAAATGAGTGGTTATGTATCATCTGTAGCTGAACATTGTGGAAGGGAAGATGCAATATTTATATGACGAGAAGGGGAGGAGGTATCTGGATGCTTTTGCAGGAATAGTGACAGTCTCATGTGGGCATTGCCATCCTCATGTTTTGGAAGCCATTACAGAGCAAAGTAAGCTTCTCCAGCATGCTACAACCATTTACTTGCATCACGCCATTGCTGATTTCGCAGAGGCCTTAGCTGCCAAAATGCCTGGGAACCTCAAGGTCTTTACTTAATTTATCTTCTCTCTAACTTTTTCCCACAACTATTATGTTTCTAAAGGGTAGAGAAGATGATAATTTTGTCTAAGTAAGAAATGAAGATTGGTGGAGGTCAACTTGCTTCTTTCTTTTCCTTGCAAGAATTAGTTTCGAATTTCTGTGGTAAATGATTAGTTCTGAGCTCGGCTGAGTCGAGCAAAAGACCTAATAAATTGGAATTTTCATGATTTAGGTTGTGTACTTTGTGAATTCTGGTTCAGAAGCAAATGAGCTGGCAACGATGATGGCCAGACTTTATACTGGCAATCTTGAAATGATATCGTTAAGAAATGCATATCATGGTGGAAGTTCTGGTACAATTGGACTGACTGCTTTAAATACATGGAAGTATCCTATACAACAGGTTTTGTGTCAACTCTCCTTACTTAAGAAAGAAAACTTGGCAAAATTACAATATGATTCTAAGTATAAAATCCTACAGGGAGAAATTCATCATGTGATTAATCCGGATCCTTACCGAGGAATCTTTGGCCCTGATCCGACCGGCTATGCAAAAGATGTTCAAGATCACATTAGCTATGGAACTTCGGGAAGGGTGGCTGGATTTATATGTGAAACAATTCAGGTCAGCTACTGATAATGCATGTTGTCTAAACAAGTTTTGAGTTTTGTCTGTGTCAGTAATCATTGATGAGAGATTTTTATAACCTTCATTTCTATTTTGCTCAACTCCAGGGAGTTGGTGGAGCAGTTGAATTAGCCCCTGGATACTTGAAGCTGGTTTATGATATTGTACGAAATGCCGGCGGCGTTTGCATTGCAGATGAAGTGCAAACAGGATTTGGTCGCACCGGAAGCCATTATTGGGGTTTTCAGACCCAAGATGTCATCCCTGACATAGTTACCATGGCAAAAGTACATCCATTTGAATTTAATCGCTCAATCCTGAAAATTTAGTCCATATCAAGAATTTATAACTATTGTTCCTTTACCAACCTGTCTTGACATTTGATGTTGATCATTGACAGGGTATAGGAAATGGTTTACCTTTAGGTGCAGTAGTAACAACACCAGAAATAGCAAGTGTGATGGCTCAGAAAATCCAATTCAACACTTTTGGTGGTAATCCTGTCTGTTCTGCTGGTGGACTAGCAGTTCTGAGAGTAATTGATCAAGAGAAGCGCCAAGATCATTGTGCTGCTGTTGGATCCCACTTGCTTGGACGCTTGAGAGATCTGCAGCAAAGACATGACAGTAATTTCTCTTTGACCAATCACCGCAAAATAAGCAATTGTCTTTTGTTTTTCGCATGGCTATAACAGACCCTAAAGTGAAGTAAAAGTCTCTGGTTCTGTTACTCTACATGTCGTGTATCTCAACCTAACAATAAGCTAACTGTTGATAGTTAAACTTTGGCAATAATGGTTCTGAAGATTTAGTTGATGATTTTTCAATCAGGAGGTTTCTTCAGAAGGTCTTCTGTGCTTTGTTTGTATGTGGGTAGGCAAGTAATGGCTTTTATACATTAGCTTCTGAATTGTTTCCAAGAAATAAGATTGTTTGCTTGTCAATCTTCATCTTTAAATAAAAATACAAGCATTTAGTGATCCATGAACATGAAATTTGATGTATAGTTACTTAACAAGACTTGCCTTAAGTGATCATATTCTTAAATGCTTGTGAATTCCGTTCAGTCATTGGAGATGTAAGAGGGAGGGGTTTGATGGTGGGGATAGATCTGGTAACTGATAGGAAGGAGAAGACACCTGCCAAGGCGGAAACTGCAGTTCTATTTGAGAAACTTAGAGGTACTACCTAAGTTCCCCTGAAATGTCCAGAGATCAGGTTCTGAAATAGTTATTCCAGGTGTTGAATAAACTCACTGTTCTTGCACCTGCAGAGCTTGGAATTCTAGTTGGGAAAGGGGGCCTGCACGGGAATGTGTTCCGAATAAAACCACCAATGTGCTTCTCCAAAGATGATGCAGGTACTTCTCATGTGTTTTACATTCCTGGATTTATGGATGATAAGTTGAGCCCTCCTGAACTGTATCAGTTCAAGTGAGTTCTGAAGAGCAGAAATTGCTGTTTTAGTTTTGTTTTCCGCGTAATGACTTTGCTTCTGCTTTTGGTATGTGCAGACTTTCTTGTTGATGCATTGGACTACTCAATGTCCAAGCTGTGAGAATCAATCTGCCAGAGTGAGTAGATGTGTAACATTCTGAATCTTCCAGCATCAGTATCTCTTGTTTCATTCAATAATTAAGTGAATTAGCACAATTAGCACTAGGAATGTTTTTCTTTTAATCCTTCTAAATTGTTATCTTAGCTTCTGCGTGTGTGAAGAATTTCTCTGGTTTCATTCTAAAAAATATTTCTTTTTGTTGTTTTAAATTATCGGAAAACATATTTCATGATATTAAATATTAAAAGAGAAAACTTTTAATGTGTTTTAAAAGTATTTTAATAAAAATTTTAACGTTTTAATTGTTATAATATCAAAACTCACCAGTCAAATTGCTTGGTAATTTCTTTAAAAATAATTTAATAAGAGTATAAAAGCTCTTTTTATTGAATTTTTTAAATAATTTAAAAGTAAATAATTGTTAAATATAACTGACATTATAAGATAAATTTTACTGTCTTTTAGTTCATTGGGAAAGAAATTAAAAAATAAAAAAATTATACAAACCAGCTTATCAATTTTCCTATGCACACTAGAATTTAAATTTAATTAAACATAATTTAATCAGTTGGCTTGATCTGATTAAAAAGATTATTAAATTTAGACTGAACAAATATTAAAATTTGAACTTGATTCTAAGATCGATCAAAACTAAATTCAATTCGTTAACTTTGAATCGAAAACCGGGTTAGATTCAGGTAGGACTAACTTGCCATCCCATTCTACACCAGTCAGCTTTCCAGTGCAGCAAGGAAAAAGCTGTGTTTCAATGCATAATTCATAAATGGCAGACACTGAAATAAGAAGCAACCAATCAAATAATCGGGTACAGGATGAACAAATTGAGCATACAAAACTTTAGTGGCAGACTAATCAGTAGATTCAAAACGTTGAGTATTTGATTAAAAACAAATCCTTTTTTTTCTTGGAAAAAATGGCTGCTTGTATATTCACAACTTCATGATTCTGTGGAAAACTGCTTCAAAAATGTCAGCAGCTCGAATTATGTCTTACCTTAGATAAGTTTACAAAAACATTCTTCAAATATATACTTTTGGCTACAAGAGATGTGATCTTGTTCATAGTTTGAAGTTCATGGTGCCTAGTAATGCAGTGCAGGACTAAGCAGGCTCATGATGACGAGTTTTCCATAGCGAACTCAGATCTCTAAATCGCTGGAAGTACTCCCCCAACACAAGCAAGCCTCGAGCTGCCTGACGGATCGTTAACTGCCGGTGCATCTGAAGCAGAGTTTCCTTCCGAAGATGGTCGGCCTGTTTTGGATCAATGTTTTATGCCAATTTTTAGATACCACCTAATGATGTTTAGTACAGATAAATATGGAAGAAAATGCTATTTCTGATGATATTGGAGCAAGAGATGGAGTCCATACCTGCGACACAAAGCGAACTAAAGATTCTAACATCCCCATTGCATTTTCCAATTGTGGCATGTAACTAGATTCATCAAAATGACCACCTGCCACTGTCTCAGCTACAGTTTGCTGGAGTTTATCCATACCTAGTGAAAGAGCATCTTCTGCTTGCTGACATGATAATATGAGGTTAGTTAGCTCCAGGTGCTGATGTTCCACCAGGGGTTCAAGCTGAGGCAGAAGAACCTGTGAAGTTACTCTGGATTTAGTGCCTCCCATAGATGAATAGTTAATAAGCTAAACTCCTGATCTATCCAATTTTTCCAGTGTGATGGTTGGCTGTTCTTTTTTTGGGATCAATATCAGCAATGCAATTCATCCAACGAGAAACTTAATACAAATTAATTATAGAGCTATGACACAATGAAACCTGAACAATGTATATCACCTTGAGAAGATCCGACGGGCGAAATCCACCTATCCACAACAAAAACCGTTCTGCGGGTGGCTTCCACATTCCAGATATCATATAGAAAACATCAGCTTCTGCAGCAGCAGCTTTCATGCTAAAAAGTTTAGAATAATGGTTCAACGAGCTTTCCACAAGTATCTGCAGCTGTACATCACTGATATGAGCATTTAAAGCAATACCCAGATCACATATCTGTCTGGTTTGTTCTTCCAACCAATTTCCGTACTCCATTTCGAATGTGGTGATCCCTGCAGAATTTTCAGATTTTGGCTTATAATTAAAAAAAAAAGTTCAGGAAGAACAAGTAATAGGAAATAATTTAGGGTATCTGTGACTGTAAATGTAGATATATAAATGCGCTGCTCTCTCATAGCAACAACTATCTTGACTTTGGACTCCATAGTTGATTGCAAACTGATGTAATTTGTGCTTTAAATTGTACTTTAGGGATTCTCAATCTGTTAATAGGAATGACAAAAAGCTTAACGTCTGGCCTAAGGTCAATAGGTCAAGTTTGAGTCGACCGAACTCGAGCCTAGTCCTATAAAAAAGAATCAGATTCTAGCTGAGCTTAGAGCAAAGGGGGTGTGCAATCCAAAGTCCAGTCCAAACCCAGCCAGAAATAACCCCATACTTATTGGTTTGGGCTGAATTTTGATCGAAAAGCTCAAAAAGTGATTCTACAAAATCTCTTTCGGCCTTCAGTTTGGGCATGCAATCAATTCTAATTATGGTGGTATCAATCAGAGTTTTGAGAAACACAAACCTGAGTTTATGGTTCCATTAAACCCCAAATGACCAACTTGTACTCCACCACCTAAGCACAGACCCTGGCAGAGGAGCAACAACTGTTTTAGTGGAGTGTTAAAAGATTTCAGTGGAACAAAAAGATAATCTTCTTCATGCCTGCTGCCTGGCTCTTTCAAGCTCCTGCTCCAATTGTATCAGCTTTAACCGACTCGATTCTAATTGTTGAACATACACCTGCAAATCAAAGTCTAGAATTCAAGCCAGCAATCTGCAGAACTTGATGTATGTTCAATAGAAACTTGTACCTTTTTCCTCAGCCGGCTTTTACGAGCAGCTTCACGATTTTGAGCTTGCCTTCTTTGTACCTTTCATCATCATGTCAACAAATTATCTACTTCCATAAACAAACATACACAGAGAGGACAAGAGAGAAGGGGAGAGTCATAACATTTACCTTATCAATAGGTTTACTTGCTTCTTGATCATACTTGCTTGAAGGTCCAGGTGTATCTTGTGACGTGTTCTCTGACTAATGAAATTGCATAATAAAAACTTCAGCTCACAATGACTACCTATGACCAAAAACTACCAGAAAAAAGTAAGGATTCAGTTTAAAGATTTGCACCTGATTGTCTAGCTTCGTGTCGACCGTGAAAATCATCGATGTCGATGTACCCGGGGAGCCATTGATGATCATTGATGCAGGTGAAGTGTCTCCCCACATTCCAATATGATGGATAGGCTCATACATGCCCATCCTTCCTGAGGTGATAAACTGTGTCGATGGAGAGTTCATGCTCCTTATATCCAATACAAAGGTAGGCTCAGTAAGCTTTAAAAGTGAAGATAGTAACCAGGAGAGTTCAACTGAACAAGAAGGAAATTGAGACATCAGGACAGACCAGCACCATGAAATCACAAATTCCTTGGAACCACAGTAGACCAAATGTTAAGAAATTCCAGATGCTCCAACTTTCCAGGAGCAGGCAGGGGAGATGGAAAAACGAAAATAAGTAAAGAAATGCAAAACAGTCCAGATTTGTTTAAAGACAACATTTTTCTACTTCCAGAAAACAAGATAATAAGAAACAAGAACTTCTGTAATTCCATCGCTACTCGAAACAAAGTCCTAAAGAATTTGTTTAACACCCAAAGAATCTGTCTCTGACATTTACATGCACTTCACTGAATAGAACCATCTTTCAGATCAACGAATCCAAATCATGTCAAGTTTACACGACCAAACAATTACTAACGAGACAAAAGAAAAAAACGCTCCGAAACTAACAGAATCTTCAGTTTATTCCCATCTCTCTGCAACCGAGCACACTTGATGAACAGAAACACGAAAACCCAGAAGAAGAAAACGATCAAAAAGAACCAAAACAAACGAACAGAACGAACCTTTTTCAAATCAAAGTGGGATGAGAACAAAGTTTCCCGCCACGAGTAAGAACCAGAAGCAGAGACCCGAAGCTTGCAACTTCCAACCCAAAACCTCGTAAACCTACTATTCTCTTCACAGATTCTCCCACCAAACTTACTTCAAACATCATTCTTCTTCAAGCCAAGACTCAAATGAGAACACCCCCACAGCTTAAAAATGAACTCTCTTTCTCTTCAACACTGTTCCTACTTATTTTTTATTCCATTTTCTTTTTGTTTTGCTTTGAAATTATACTAATTATAAAACAGACCCAAATCATGCAACTCTCTCCAATTATTTAGTTCAATTTGCTTTGGCTTATCAAGAGCTACAGATAGTCAAAGATAACAACTTTTTTTTATACATATATGCTTCCACCACTAGCAAGGTGCTATTGCTCCAACACTTAACCTGCGCACCACTACATCTTCTAAATACGACGTCGAGCTCCGTGACCGGAAACGATGCGTTGGTTGGTGGTGGTCAGCGAGAGGGGACCTTATCGGGGAAATTGAGCAGTCGAGAGAGAGCCGCGTGTGTTCCGTTTTGATTAAACTAGATATAACGGCAAGTCCTCCACTTGGCAGTGTTGTCGTTGATTACACGTGGAAGTACTTTACGATGTGAGTCAGCAACTTATGCTGTCAGCCGGACCTAGCAGAACAATTATGCAAATCACATATGTAATAATTTACTACGTCATCACGTATATTTTTAGTTATATTTTATTTTTATTTATTTATATATTTATTATATTACATTTTTATTTATTTATGTATTTATTGTAATTTTATTTACATAATTATTTAACTTGTCAGTTTTACTTATTTACTTTTTAATTTGCATCATTTTTTTATTGTCACATTTGCATATAGGTCTACCGGAAACAACCTCACTATTATATAGAGGTAAGAATGCATACTATCAGACCTCCCTAGACTCCACTTTATTGCGAAACTTTATACTGGGTGTGATTATGACGATGACGACATATGTAATAATTTATATTTAAGTAATTTGATAAATATATTCTTAAATTATTTATTATAAGAGAATTTTTAATTTGGAATTATAATTATAGTGCTCTTTTTATTAAATAATAATAATAATATGCTATGCATAAATTGCCCTAAGTAAACAAAATTAGAATAAAACACAACGTTTAAGTGGGCCCATATTAACAAAGACAAGATAAGCATAATGCAAGCATCGTACATAATTAGGCACTACATTGACCTTTTATTCCATGTCCTACCCAAAGTTAGAATTTACAAATATAAATTAGATTGAATACATTATTTAATTATAAATTATTAATTTATTGAATAATTTATTCAAAATATAAAATTTACGAATTATTATATATATTTGATAGTCTATATACGATAATTCAAAAATAAGTGATATATTAGTTTCAACTAATATTTATAAATTTAATATGCTTTAAATCTCGCTGGTCAGTATCTAAATTATTATAATAAAAAAGAATTAAAACCTAAAATTGGACTATAATTTTGATAAAATTTTATGTTAAATGATAAATATATTTTACTAAATTTACCAAAATTAGGATAAATTTACCACTAATTTTACCAAATTAAATGTTTTTTAATTTGATTTTAAAACGGAATATATTCTGTCTAAGTTAGGATTTGGATATATATATATATATACATACTAATTCAATTGTCAATTTAATAATTAAGATGAAATTTATTTGTAAATACGATTTTATTTCTTTTTTATAATAAATAAGAACGGTGAATTTATAGATGATGATAATTTAAAATCCGAAACTTTTAAGTTCACTATAATATTTATGATTAGAATTAAATTTTTTAATTTTTTAAAAATTATAATAACAAGATTATTATATTTTGTTTATAATAATAACTTAAAATTTTAAATTCATAAAAATTGAATATTTCACTCCATATTAATCGAAATTTACAGCTCCTCAATCTGTCATAGATGGAAACTTTTCTTATCCGTAGTTAAGCTGGTAAGATAAGAGGGTTAAGGTTTAAAAAGTTTAACCGGTATTAGATTGTCATAAATTTAATTAAAGCTTGAATAAATTAAAATTTTTGAAATATAATTAAATGAGACTTTTCTTATTCGTGGAATAATTTAAAGTTTAATTTAAAAAAGACCGTTAAATAAAAATTAATTAATTAATTTTAATTTATTAATTTATAAAACTAGCCTGACTAATTAATTAATAAATTGGTTATTTTCTAGTAATAAAAGTTATTAAAATAAATTAAACTAAAAATAAAAAATTAATCGATTCAGAGACCCAACATACTTCATTTTTTTTAGATGAGATCCTCCGTATCTATTCTTCGGTTTTTACTACGTGTCAAAAGATTTCATATGCAATTTGTAGATAAGATGCTCAGGTACAGGATAGGAAAAGAGAAAGGAGACTCTTTTTTTGATCGGAGGAAACTCTAAAGGAGATTTTTTTTTATTCGAGGAAATTTTATAGGCGGGTTAAGCGAGCACACTTTTTTTAGGATCCAACTGGCGCACCTCATTATCGAAAGCTCAACTAATTTTGCACCTACCGGTAAAATCTCAACTACGCCAAACTCTTATAAAAGAGGTTAGCATAAAATTGAACCTGGAACCTAACCAAAACCAAACCCCACTCTCTATCATCAAACCGCACCCATAATTGCTAGATTACACAAACCAATACATATACAAATTATGACAATTTGCATAAGATTGCAACGGAAGTGGCATATCTGATGTAGGTAGAAGGGTGAATCTTTTAGAAAAATTAAGGAGGCAAGTAGTATTATCTTTTTTTTTAAGAAAAAATTTGTAGTTATTATCTTTTAGATGCGCACTAAGTAAATCTTTAAATTAATGTGCTAACTTATAAATTACACAAACCAAATAATTTATACTAAACAAAGTCTTGTATTACAGGCTTGATAAAAAAAGCATGGATGAAACGATTCGAACGCATATCCTTTTCATGCCCCGACATCATCTTTGACTAAAAGCTATTAGGTAGAAGCATAGTGCTGGCTTGTTCAGACTGACACTAACAACATGTACCTTTTAAATCTTGTATTCACACATGATGACATCAACTTGGTCGAGTCCCTTGAGACTCAATTACCAAATTATTCTAATATTGCGATGTGTTTGTGTTTTTGTCTCTGTCTTTGTACTTCAATTCGAATAATTTTAATTTTAAAAAATTCTTACACTTAAATTCTGAAATTAATTAACTAAAAATATCTACATGTTACTATAATTTTATAATCTCAATTTTACTTATGTCGTTATAATATTATATATATATATATATATATATCTAAATTATGATTGCGAGTGTGACTGTGAGTGTGTTGTTCGTTTTTAAAAAAAATATTACAAATTTATTAGAATAACATAATAAGTCTGTTCTATACTTGCCCTCAAGGGGTGTGGCTCGATGGTTGAGAGCGGAGCTTGGCTTCGGTTAGGTCCCAGGTTCGATTCCATGCTAGCCCCTCTTGTAAGAGCCTGGGGCAGCCAGGGTTTTACCTGTAGGTGGAGAATTAGTTGGGCCCTCAATGATGAGGTGCGCCCGCTTGATCCGCCTATGGAGTGGTGCGCCAGTTGGGCCCTCAGAGAGGTGTGCCTGCTTGGCCCACCTATGGAGTTTCCTCGAATCAAAAAAAAAAGTCTGTTCTATACTTGAACTCACGATCTACTAATCTATGATATTTATAATTAAATAGCCAAACTTATATTTTTAATATTGAAAATCATAAAATTTGAATATGAAGACATATCATATCATATTGACAATAATCTTAGAATTATTGAAGAGAGGATAAGCTTCAATTATACATATATATATATATAGGAATCTTCCAACATTCAAAAGCAGCACCTCCCAACTTTACCTACCATGGCCATATATATATATATTTGTGTGTTAAAAGGCACAACTTACTGGCTAAATGCACTCATATTTATTTAATGTAAGATTCTTGATACACCCCTTTCAGCTCAAAGTAGAGCTAGACATTTGTTGAATATATTGGGTAAAGGGACAAAATCGGACACCGCTCCAAACTATCGAGACAAACAACCTCTGATATCATATTGAAAGACCTAACTCACCCTCAAAAGTTAACTTGAGAGGGAGATTTTTGCATACTATTATAAATGACTAAATGCACTCACACTTGTCCGATTTAGAATTCTTGACAATATATATAGCCATGGTAGGAAATGATCCAAAAGTAGGTCGTGGGAGGTGCTGCGTTTGAATGGTATATACAGGATCGACCCTAGGTCAGGGCAGGACGGGCATCTGTCCAGGGCCTATCCTCATAAATGATAAAATAGAACATATTTTTATCTTCATAAAAAATAAAATGAAACAAAATAGGGCCTACTCTTGACTTCACAAAGAACAACAAAAATGACTCATATTTTGCTTAATTTTATTCTTTGTAAGGGTCAAAAAATAGGAAAAAATAGAAACATTTCTTTTACTTTGCCCAGGACGTATAAAATATTAGAAACAGCCTGAATATATGTGTATATATATATACATATATATGGCCATGGTAGGTAAAGATCTAAAAGTAGGGCTGTTAAAGTCGTGGGGGGTGCTGCGTTTGAATGGTTGGACGATTCCTTAGTGATATTGCTTTTGATATTCTCCATATCTATATATGCATTAGTACTTTATGATAATAGATATTAAATACAAAGTAAAAAGACACAACAAAACGTCAGAAGCAAGCACCCATGCACCCACTTGCTCTAGCGTTTTTTGTTTGAGTTCTTATTCTGAAAGTGCAATCTAAAGTGGATTGGCACTAAGAATTGTTGTTGCACCTATCGTCATCAACTTTTGTATGAATCTTTCGATGTATGAGGAAAGAAGACTTCAGATTATTCTCTACAGCTCACCATATTTGGATGTCATTTCACCATTGTTGGAATATGACGTAGGGATTTTAATCCCATAAAGCAGATGATCTTTTTATACGAAATCATTAAGAATAAAATAAAACGGAAACGTACCTGAAATGCTTGTTAAAATTTAAACTGAAGTTTTGCGATTTGTCTTCCAAATTAAAACGTAACTTCCTTTTTTTAGAGTTTTCTATAATTCTCTATTTTCTTTCTGATGATGGGATGCTAGAAAAAAATTAAACGTACGTTTAATTTAGGGATCATAACTATTTATATTGAAGTAAAACCTAATCTAATTTCTAATTTGGCATGTCATAAAACTAGAAATTATAAACCCGATTTTTACACATATAAAGCTCACACTTAAAATAAATGCATAAAGCTTAAAATACTATAAACATATTAAACAACTTTAATTAATTGGGTTTAACTTTATATGATAGCCTTTATATATAATTATACACATATAAGTATTACTGCATATCTGTCTCATTAGTTTGTTTGTGCTTATAAGGACCTCAAATATCACAATGAATAAGAGCAAAAGGTTGTGACGCAATTTTATTCAAAGAAACAAAAGGTAACCTCTTTTGTTTAGCAAGAGGACATACACAACAAGGTGCAGTCTTATTACATGGAGGAATAGAAACAACACCTTTTAAAATGTTCAAAACAGCTTCACTAGGGTGACCAAGCCTACAGTGCCAAGAATCAAAAGATACAGAATTCACATGAAACATAGAATTGTTAAAATGTGTCTGTAGAATGTATAAGCCATGCCTCAACTCACCCTTGCCAATCACCTTGCATTGGTCCTGAATCAAGCATTGTGTTTTAGAGAACAACAAAACCAAATTAGAACATGATGTCAAACTTCCAACAGACAACAGATTAAACTTGAACTGAGGAACAAATAGAACATCATGAAGAATGATATCTGCAGTGACTTGAACATCCCCCGAAAAATTCACAGGTACAATAGACTTGTTAGGCAGAGTGACACAAGTGTTTTCTATTGCCCTAAAAGTCATGAACTGATTCTTATCACAACAAACATGCCTAGATGCCCCAGTATCAAGAATCCAACATGAACTAGCATCCAAAGGCAAAGAAGTAGTATGAGACAGAATCGTACCGAACATAGCCATGTTCACAGGACAGTCATCAGAGGAAGCAACCTGAAGCTGAGCAGTAAGCATGTGAATCAACTGTTGACATTGACTAGCAGAGAGAGAATCAGGTTCCATAACAGTTTGTACACTGTTGGCAAAAGCAGATGCAGGAGCAGAAACATGCTTTGATTTACCAGGTTTTGGCTTATCAAAATAACCAGGAGGGTAGCCAATGAGCTTATAACACTTATCACGTGTATGACCAATGGCATCGCAATGAGTGCATCTAGGTTTACTTTTCTTTGAAGAAGAAGCAGTGCTATGTTGAGTGGCAAAAGCAACTGCATCAGAGGCCACAACAGGACTACAAATATTCCTTTGATTCTCATCTTGAACAACAAGAGAGAAGACTTTGGCAATACTAGGTAAAGGATCCATCAAGAGAATATTACTCCTAGTCTGGCTATAAGAATCATTAAGTCCCATCAAAAAAGCCATAACATATTCACGCTGATAATCATCAAGCATTTTTCTCACACCACCACAAGAACAAGCTAAGCAAGAACACAGAGGCTTTGTGGAGGACAATTCTTCCCAAAGAATCTTCAATTCAGTGAAATAAGAGGTAACCGAAAGTGTACCTTGAGAAAGCTCAGCTAATTTTTTCTTCAATTGAAAGATACGAGGTCCATTCTTTTGTTGAAATCGAGCCTCAAGATCTTTCCAAATTTCAAAGGCAGCATCATGATAAAGCAAGCTTGCCGAGATCTCCTTTGAAACAGAGTTAATGATCCAGGAATTAACAAGATCATTAGCTCGCTTCCAAGCATTGAGATTTGACGAGGTTAAAGCAGGACGAGGGATCGAGCCATCAATAAAACCGATCTTGTTCTTAGCGGATAACGCCATCATCATTGAACGCTTCCAAGTGTTGTAATTATCAGAGGATAAAGGCTGAGAAACCAGAGAAAGACCAGGATTATCACTCTGGTGAAGAAAATACGGATTATTTCCGTTATCAAAATCTTCATTGGCCATCGGAATCGAGGAGGGAATGAAGAAGAAAGAAAAAAATGTTTGGAATCTGAGAAAGGGCAAGAAAATGACTGAGAAAAAAGGCAGTTACGCGGGAAAAACTTGTTTATGCTCTGATACCATATTATAATCAGAGGATTGCAAGAAATGTGGAAATGTTCTCATTAATCAAAAGAAACAACTTACAAGCTTTTATAT
>JANKOD010000191.1:25460000-25471836 GCA_026284645.1 Erythroxylum acuminatum
TGGTTTGGGGCGGTGCCCGGTTATGTCCCTTTGCCCAATATGTCCATCAGATGTCCAGTCCTGCTCTGGACTGAGGGAGGTGTGTCAGGAATCCCACATCGGACAATTACAAAGGCATTCAAGAGTTTATAATAGTGTGCAAACCTCCCCCTCTTAAGCTAGCTTTTAGGGGTGAGTTAGGCACTTTCTAACAATAAGCCCACATGTTGGATTAAAAATCCTTAGATATGTTCTTCCTACTTATGATCTCTACACTTTGCATGTACGTATTTACAATATATGTTTTTTTCTTTTTTGGTAAAAGATAAGGGCCTTTTTTTATTTAATTAATTAAAAATCTTTGTTTTTTTATAATTATCGAAAAAAGTTTATACTTCTTTATTTATTTTTATTTTTATTAAAAATAATAGTAAAACGCATGCATAAATCTTACTAGTATAATGATTAAATTTACTTAATTATTAATCCCAATTAGAATTAATTTTTTTATTTAAATTAATAATTTATTATAATTATAAAATTATTATATCGGTAACATTTAATTGGTTTAGTGTATTATTTAGTCATGTACGTTTCACTAATACTTTTAACAAAAGTATAAGAGAAGAAATATTTTTAGAAGATGAAACCCATAATTATTTTTACATAATTTTAAAGAATATAAAATTTTAAATTAATCAAAATTACATAAAGTTTTTATGTCTTTTATCCCATATTTTTATATTAATAATACTAGCAACTAATGTTTTAAAAATCATATAAGAAGCTCAACTAATAAGACGAGAGGTTTAAAATTTAAAGATTTCATAAAATTGGCTAAAGATTGAATAAAATTAAAAAATTTAAAATATGGCTGAAAGAAATTGCCCTTATAAAATTTGATGTTTAATTAAAATTTTGTTAGATAAAAATTAAATGATTTATTTTGATTTATAAGAAATTATTAATTAATAAAATTTGACCGAAAAATTTATAAATTGATCAAGAGTTATTAAAGTAAATCAAATCGAAAAGTTAGACGGTTCAAGATTTTTAAGGTTGAACCGGTCAAACTAGTTGGATTTTTTACTCATTGCTCTTCTCAACTATTACTCCTTAACAATATGTATATTGAGTAAATTGTGACAGACTCAATTAAAAATACATTTACAAGTTCGAATATATTTTCGCTTCTACTGAAACAATCTTCTTCAAACTTAGTTACGTAGTAACTTTCCTCGAGAGGACTCCTTGAATTAAATGACTCATGGACGACTACCTTCACTCCAAGCTCTTATATATATTAGTTGACACAGGATTTGGTTTAATAAGGATATTAAGCAGATTCCTAACATATTCTGTATAGACTGATTTACTCCTACTAATTTTCCATACCAATTGTAAGTAGTTGACCCAATTTGTTGTAATCTTACTATACGTAACTCATGTATGTTTTGACTATAAAGCATTAGACTGTTGCTGTCACTTGGTAGTGCGAAAAGCTCAATTGTGTTTTATGGTACGAGAGTCACCAAGCAAACCTCTCTCCTTCTAGAAAATTCACCTGTGTCTCTCTTTCCTTCAACACCACTTGTTCTCTCATCCTAATCCTTTCGCTATGTCAAATGAAAATGAACTCGTCGTTACAATCGGAACCCTAGCCCTTCCTCTAGACCCTCTTCCTAATCATCAAATCTCTTAAAAATTGAGCTTTTCACACTACCAACTGACAGCAACAGTCTATTGTTTTATAGCTAAGACATACAAGAGTTACATATAACAGGGTTACAACAGATTTGGTCAACTACTTGCAATTGGTAGGGAGGATTAGTAGGAGTAAATTACTTTATACAGAATATGCCAATGGCTCTTTTCGCTATTATGCGAAACTCGGTTTTCTCCTTCTCAGCCTCCTACGTTGTGGTGTGATAATTTGGGAGCAACGTATTTGACGACAAATCCTATCTTTCACTCACGATCTAAACATCTTGAGATCGAGTTCCACTTCGTCCGCAATTTGGTTGCTAAAGGTCGCCTCCTTATATGTTATATTTCTAACAAGGATCAGATCGTCGATGTATTGACCAAACCAATGACAAAAGGTCATTTTCTTCTTTTAAGGGACAAGTTTAGCCACTGTCTAACTTGAGGAAGAGTAATAAGGATATTAAGCAGATTCCTTAGCATATTCTTTATAGAGTGATTTATTTCTACTAATCCTCTTTACTAATTGTAAGTAGTTGACTAACCTTACTATACGTAATTCTTGACTGTCTTGACTATAAAGCAATAGACTATCGCTGCCAATTGGTAGTGTGAGAAGCTCAATTGTGTTTTAAGGTTGAGTTCATATATAACAATAACATTATATTTGAGTCTAAAATTTTAAATTAATAAATTACAATTCTTATTGATATATTTTTTACTTTTATATTTCTTGTTTATGTGTAATTATTCTGACTGTGAATTTTAAACAATAATATTATTAACTTCTGAATTATTAAGCTTAATAATGCTTCAAAATTTTCAATTTAAATTCATATTTTTCTAAAAACAAAGCGAATAGATTAGTCACTGATTTCGTCGGTGGATACCCTGGGTGCACCAAAAAAAAAATCTACTTAATCAAAGGTTTTGATATTTTCTTAATGCAACTTCCCATTTCTTCTATATATTATTGTGTGCAAGTTGTAAAGTTGATATCACCTTCTGCTGTAAAGGAACCACCTTAAAAGTTCACTTTAAGATTAAATTATAAGTTATAGAATGGAGAGCTTTCAATAAATATAGGATTAATTAAACTAGATACGTACGTGGTCTTATTGTTTTCATTTATTTCTTTATATTTTATATATTATTGCATACTTTTTTAAAAAATTATGATATCCATTTTTATTCAAAACAACACAATATTGAAAATACTTAATTCTAATAAATTGTGATAGAAGTAAATTGTTTGGAAATTATATGGACTTAGAGGAAATATGTAATAACTAAAATGTTTCAAAATTGGTTAAACCTATAAAAAATGAGGTTTAAGGTCTAAAAGATTCAACCAATATTAAACCATATAAAATCGATTAAAAATTGAATAAAATTGAAAATTTGAAAAATGATTAAAAAAGAACGTCCTTACTCATCAAAAAATTCAAAGTTTAATTGTAAAAGAGACTCTTAAATAAAAATTAATTAGTTTATTTTGGTTTATAAAAACTAATTAGTTTACAAAAAATCGATTTATTAATTAATAAATTGATCAATTTTTAACAATAAAAAGTATTAAATTAAATCAAACAGAAAAATTTAAAACTGAATTGAAAAGTTAATCGATTTAAAGTTTTCACTATTAAATCATCTGAACCGGTTTAATTTCTAAAATATTGGCAATAACTTTTAAAACATAGAAGAACAAATAAAAATAACGAAACCAGAGAAAATTAAATGCAATTACTTTAGGGTTAATTACCAAAAAAAGATCAAATTTTCGTCAAATTTTTAATTAAAGCCGAAACTTTAAAAAATAACAATAAAATGCCCAAACTCTTAATTTTTTCAATTCTATCCCGAACTTCAAAAGTAGCAATAAAATGCTCAAACTTTTAATTTTTTTAAATTATAGCCTAACGTTATTGTTTCCGTTAAATTTGCTGATGTGCCCTGCCACGTGTTTCAGAAATCTTAATTATTAATACATGTTATCCAAATTTAATACAACAAATAAAGATTAATGAAACGACGTTTTTGTTCAAAAATAACCTAAATCAGATTACGCAGCTTTAACAAACTTACGCTTTGATTTCAGTTTTTCCCTTCGTTTTCAGTTTGTTCTTTTGATGTCCTTACCCTTCGATTTTTAGATTACGCACTCCCGACGTCTTCACACTAAGAGCATCAGGAGAACGAAAAATGAAGAGCTTATTGGTGTAGCACGTTGTAATTCGATAGTAGTTTGAGGTTTTAGAAGAACAAATAAAAAAACAAAGAGCTGAGGGCATCAGGAGAACAACTGACAACATCGGGCTAGAATTTAAGAAAATTGAAAGTTTAAACATTTTATTGTAACTTTTTAAAGTTTGGGCTAATATTAAAAAATTAAAAATTTTAATATATTATTGCTATTTTTTAAAATTTGGGTTATAATTAAAAAATTAACAAAAATTTAAGTTTATTTAAAGTAATTAACCTTTTACTTTACCTCATGATAAATGTATACTTCTAGATTGGAAACTCTATAAGCCCAATACATGTGTAAAGACTCAACCGTAGTTTTCCATTAACAATGTTTCAGGCTTTCAGGGTTTCCATTCCATTCCACTTAGATGCACTGTTTCCGAGAAAAGCCCAACCTTTTATACTGACTTTGAACTATCAAAAATAAGGTTTTCAACATTAGGCTTGGCAACGGGCCACTAGACCTTAAAATTTGGAATAAATTTGATTAAATATATTTTTTAAAATTTCAAAAATTAAAAGTAAATTTATTAAAGACAACCGGTTCTATTGTAATAATTAAAGACAACCGGTTCGATTGTAAGAAAATATATAATCATGACAAATTACGGCAAGGGTTTAAATCCTAAGTGTAACGTTGCAATCATAATGTCTGTGAAGGAATGGTCTAAGCAGTAAGTGGTAAAGCTTATTTTTTATTTGTTTATTAATTCAAATTTCTCAAGTTTAAATAGTCATGATAATGGACCAGACTAGTTGGGTACTCTCTCATTCTGTCTTCTTATAAAATAGTTTGATTTCGATTTAAAATTTAATTTTATCTAATTTAAATTTGTTTATGTTATTTAAAAACAAAATTATTTTGATTTAATTTTTAAAATAATGTTAATTTTGTCTGAATTTTTAAAATTATGAATTAAAATAGAGTTAATTACTAAAAAAAGCCTAAATTTTCGTAAAATTTTCAATTATAGCATGAACTTTAAAAAATAGAAATAAAATACCAAAACTTTCAATTTTTTAATTCTAACATAAACTTGAAAGGTGGCAATAAAATACTTAAACTTTCGATTTTTTTTCAATTTTAGCCCAACGTTATCTATTGTTCTTCCGATACCTTCAATCATTTGTTTTTTTGTTTGTTATTCTGACGCCTCAAATTACTCTCGCATTATAACGTACTGCACCAATAAGCTCTTCGTTTTTAGTCTATTCTTCTTATGTTTTTAGTGCAAGGGCATTGAGGCTGCATAATTTGAAAATCGAACAGTGAGGGCGTCGAGAGAGCAAACTAAAGACAAAGAAAAAACTGAAATCAAAGTATAAGGCCATCGAAGTTGCATAATCTGATTTAGGTCATTTTGAAACAACGATATCGTTTCATTAATTTTTATTTATTGTGTTAATTTTAAATGACGTGTATTAATAATTAAAGTTTCTGAAACACGTAGCAAACTATATCAGTAAAATTAACAAAAACACTCACGTTTAAAAATGAGGACTGACCGTTATAAAAAATATTACCATCGGAATTAAAAAGTTTGATTTGAAATTAGAGTTTTGAATTAGCCAATTTAAATCTTTGTTACTAATATTATTAGCTTAGGTTACACGACAACCTTATCATGATTGGTCACGACAAGAGGACAGCGACTTGGAGAGTCACAAAGTCAACAACAGATCTAAAAGCCAAAAAAAGAAGAAGAAATAAAAAATAATTAATTAACGAGTTAAAAGAAAAATATCTAATGGAAAAAGAATCCAGAATTGTCCTTTACTATTTACGGGCAGCCCGAAGCGGTGACCTCTTAAAAAATTATAACGCAGAAAGGGGTCCTGCCCGTGCTGCCCGAAACAATGACTGAGAAATTACGGGCAGCCAGTCGGTCACTCACCCACACTCTCTGCTCTCTGCTCTCTCTTCCTTCTGGGCGATATTTTTCTATATCTTGGGGTCTCTGTGTCTCTGCCATCACGATCCAACGGTCCACAATGAACGGAGCTTGCTATGCCTGTTCCTCCAGGTTTTAGAGCCTGAAACATCCAGATCTGCTCTCTCTGTGCTTGGATCTCCATACACGGTACGTATTTGCCCTGTGATTCTCTTGCTCGTCTCGATTCCTGTCTTTTGGATTTCTTTACTCGCTTTTTCTTCAATCCAAGCCCTTATTCCGATTTCTCTAGACCGTCTGCGTTGTTCACTCCTGAATTAATGATTTTCACCCCCTAGTTCTGCTATTTCGCTGAGTTTCACCTCGTTTTGCTTAAATCGCGTGATTCCTACGCAAATTCAGTAGCAAAAATTGAAGTATATACCTCATTTCATGGTTGATTTTTGAAAATTTTTGGCTCTAAAACTGGCTTCCGGCGAGTTTTCTGATCACGGAAAGCGGTTTCTTGTCTTATTCTTTTAATAGTAATTATTTTTTGAAAATATTAACTTTAATTAATTCCTCTTTCGGTTTTCTGTTTAATCTTCAAGATTAAAGAAAGAAAAGCAACGTTTGTTCTTGTTACCGTCTTCAGATCTGACGGCTGATACGGTCTTTTTGGCGAATGATCTAACGGTCAGAACTTGTTATCCAATCTTGTGCAGGTCCTCCTTTTTCTACCTCAAATTTTCCTCTTTTAGCGGCCGCACATGGAGGTCAACCACGGTTCCACGATAGTTACGCTAAGTAACGGCAGGCTAACGTGCGCCGGGGAGGTACTGGCAGTTTTGCTCGTTTCCTCTCTCGTCAAAGCACAGGTGAGCTAGTAAAAAAATCCCAAAATTACCTTGATTCCTTTTTTTAATTATTCTGGAGCATCTTAGCTTTGAAATTATTTTTTACCTTTCCAGTTTTTTCTTTCAATTTTCATGATAACATACGCCGGATGATCTTTTTTGGGTTGTTTTACGGGCGCTGAGGCTAACGTACGCGGTAGGTGGTGAGTGAAAGTTGGATAGGGTTGTTGGGAGTAGGAAGAAGAGTCGTTTTTCTAGTTCCGTAGGTTTTGCTTTGTTTGTTTGCACGTATTTGCCAATAGATTGTGCTTGTATTACGTGTCATGTTTTGATAGGCGGTTGGATGGAAACCTGAAACTAGTGACCAGTTAGTCAAACGTTAAAACCGGTTCTGTCTTTTCCACGGTACTTGGGAATATTCTGTTTCCAAAGATATTTCTGAAACGAACCATCGTCACACAGATCCTAGCAGACACGTGTTACTCTTTGCTCTGGTGCAAAGGCACGTGTGATGTTTACCACTAGTGACTACTGTTCAAGTTCAGAATTCTTTTTACTTTTAGTAATTAAAAATGATATAATTTAAAGATTATATAATTAAAAATTATATAGTTTAAATTTTTAATTAAATATTTAGAATTTAAAAATTATATAAATAAAAATTATATAATTTAATTAAAAATTATATAATTTAAATTTTTAATTAAATATTTAGAATTTAAAAGTTATATAATTTAAGTTAAAATTTTATTTTTATTAATATTTTTTGACACTACTCGTGAAATAAGTGTAGGCTAACATTTAAAGAAATTATTTGACTTTTTTTTATCAACATGATTTTTAAGTCTTTGTATTCAAAATGCAATCACATATTTGATACTAAAGGATTAAGAGTCTAACTGTTAGTCTTTATATAACCTATTAATTATATTTTAAAAAATATAAACAAGATAATATTTTAAACTAACTTTTTAATTTTTTTAACATCTAATAAAAATTTAAAATATTGGACATTAAAATAATTTTTTAAAAAAAAGTTTTTTTTTTTGAAATAATTTAAAAAAAGTTAGATTCATTATTCCAAGAACAAATCTAAACTTCGTGCCAACACAATTTTTTTTTGGAGTCTACATGAATCAAGTGTTTGATAATGTGTTCTTCATTGGCCGCTTTCTCCGTTGATCCAGAAGTTGGTGGTTACGTATGATTTTGTCCTTAATGGTATTTTACGGTTTGTGACTGCTATGGAATCCATTTTATAAAAAATGGTTTCAGGAATCCATTACGGCATTGCTACTGAGTCACATACCTAGAACAATCGGAGACAAAATGGAGAGTCATAATCACCCAGCTGATGCCGAAGCAGAAGACGGCGGCGACGACGACGACGACGGTGACGGGGACTTTGAAGAAGGCGAAGAAGATTTGTCATCCGAAGATGGTGGTGACCATGGCAACAAACCGAACAACAATAAGAGCAACTCAAAGAAGGGACCAGATGGTGGAGCTGGTGGGGCAGAAGAGAATGGTGGGGAGGAAGAGGAAGAGGAAGATGAAGAAGATGGTGACGATCAAGATGATGATGACAACGATGATGATGATGATGAAGATGACGACGATGACGACGATGGTGGTGAAGACGAGGACGAAGTTGGGGAGGCTGAAAACGAAGAAGATGAAGAGGAGGATGAAGAAGAGGAATCCCTGCAGCCTCCAAAGAAAAGGAAGAAGTGAGGTTGGAATGATCAGGCAGCCTCCTAGGGGATGCTGTATCTATGTGAGTTTGTTACCTAACATTATATGATCCTTCTTAGACTATGTCAGGATTATGTAGGATGTTGCTGGTCTCTTAATTTCCTTTTATGATTAGAGTACGCTAGAACAATGAGCTGCGGAAAAACTTAAGGAAGATGTCATACTTATGATCTTAGCTACATTTTTAATTTCACAAATTCCTGGCTAAACTTATAAGATAATATCATTTTTCTGATATTATTTGCAGTCATCTGTGTGAATTGTGAATGCCCTTATCTTCCATGCTTAGGTTAATCGTTGCACTTGATTCTTTGGATTCAATCATAGAAATTAATTGATTCAAAATATCTAATTTTTAATATTTTGTTAATTTAGTGCCAATTTTAAATCTAATTTTAGACGCATAGGGTGTAATTATATCTTCCTTATTTATCATTTCTAAGAAACTTATTAGGTTTAGAGATAGATGAAAAGTATATCACCTTCTACATCAGCTTTTGTATTTTTAGAAATCTTTAAAGGTATTTTTATCATAAGAAAGAGCAACAAATTTTGAAAACCAAATCGAAAATTAAATCGGTAAAATAAAAGATCAAGTAGTATTAAATCGGCATAAAATTAGTTAAAAATTGAATAAATAAAAGAACAAATAGTATTAGATCATCATAAAATTAGTTGAAAATTGAATAAATTTGAAAAAAGATTAAAGAGACTTGTCTTTAATTTAAAGTTCAATAAAAAAATTGTTATTTTTATTTTATTTTATAAAAATTAATTAGTTTACAATTAATTAATTTAACAATAAAGATTATTAAAATAAATTGCCAGAAAATTAACTTATGTCAAAAAATGGAGTGAAAAAAAGTATGATTTGACATTCCAAATGTCATGAAAGCAAGCCAGAATTGCAACAGAAACAGATGGTCAGGCATAGATGAAAAAGATCAAAAGACTGTCAACCAAAAAGGAAAAGTATATATAACAGTGTTTCGAATACCGTTCCGTACCGGCCGGTACCGGCCGGAACGTTCCGTTCCGGCTGAAATCCGGTACCGGAACGGGAAAAAGTATACCGGGATAAAATTCCGGCCAGTACCAGTCGGTACCGACCGTTCCGAAAAGTTCCGGACAAATCCGCAAAAAAAAGAAATGGCCAGGGACTATTTTGCAAAATTTAAAACTTTTACCCTAAAAATCCGACCCCCCCCCCCATCCGACCTTGCTTCTGGATCTGGTCTGAAGTCTTCTTCTCTCCTGTTCGGTTCCTCCTTCTTCTCCTCGCCGTCGCCGCTGCTCCTCCCTCTTCGGCTCGGATCTCGTCTCGCCGTCTCCTCGCCGTCCCCTCCTCGCCGTCGACGTGGTCTCGAGCCGTCGTCCTTCCTCTTCGACCGGTGCTTTGTTCTCCAGTCTCATCGTCGTCGTCGGTGGTGCCAATCGAGCGGTGGGAATCTAATTACAAAAAGTTGCCGAGTCTAACTTTGGGCCTGCGTTTTAAGCTCCCAATGAATTAGGTAGGAGACGACATGATTGATGTCGAATAAGCTTCTTACCAATTAATCTCTGACGTAAGTTGTTAGTATAAGTAAAACGACATCTCTTTTTTTATGTCAAGTAAAATTAATTTAATAACGTTGGTCCCACAAATTGCGGTTCCCAATTACTTTTATGATATAAAAAATAATTTATTTAATAAATTACTAAAATAATTTACCAATGGGACAAGTTCGATTAAAGAGCCAGGCTCCTGAATTATTGCATAGAACATGAACTGGATGCCATTAACCTCTTTTATTAATTTGTTATTTTAAATTAATTGTTATTATTATTTATTATTAAAATTTTTGAAAGTAAACTAGTAAAGTATACAACAATATAATATACCAATATGGACTATTTTGCAATTTTTAAAAAGTTTAGGGACTATTTTATAAATTTAAAAAATATCCCGAAACGGTACCGATACCGACCGGTACCGGTACAGTTTCGTTCTAGAGCTCAATCCGGTACCGAACCCGGTACGGTATTTAGAACATTGCTGATATGTCTGTTTTATTAATTAGAGTCTTTATTCCTTTTTATATGGACACTCCAATGGATTATCGAATCTAACTATTATATTAACTCACTTATTGCCCTTGGCTTATCCTTATTAGTGCATCTAAAATTTATGCATTTAGCAAATTACAAATTGAATGAAAATAATTATCAATTCAAAGTATATATCCTCACTTTGTTATATACAGCTATAGTATAATTAATAAACTTAAAATATCATTTTACAAGTTGTTAGAATGACTTGGAATATTTAAAAAATATAATTATTATGGTAACAATTGTTTTGGTACTAGTTGTTACACAAATGAAAGTTATCTAGAAAAATAAATAAGTAAAAATATAAGAATTTACGAAGTTCTAATAAAAAAAAGAATTTACGAAGTTCAACAATCTATATGACATATGTCCGCGAGTAAAGAGACTAATTTCATTTTTTTAGAACAGTTTCTTTTATTACTAAAGTTATGAATACCGTACCGGGTTCGGTATCGGATTGAGATCTGGAATAGAACTATACCGGTACTGGATACCATTTCGGAAATTTTTTTAAAATTATGAAATAGTCCATAAAATTTTTAAAATTGCAAAATAGTCCATATTAGTATATTATACAGTTGTACTGTACACTTTACTAGTTTACTGTTTAAATCATCCATGTTTTCAAAAATCTTAATAATAAATAATAATGACAATTAATATGAAATAACAATAATTATTAAATATTTTAAATATAAATAATAATCACAATTAATATAAAACAAAGACAATCATTATCATACCATTATAAAATTAAGAATAATACAAAGTATTTAAAATATTACAATAATACAATTTCATCCTTTTAATAAATAATATTACATCAAAAGATTCAAAACATCCGATAAAAAGAACAATAAATATTACAAAAAGAGTTAATGACGAAGGAACAATTAAGTAGCAGTTAAATCTGAAACAAAAACATTACAATTACATTACATATATAGAATTTAACATAAACATCAAATATAATTAAAATTCAAAGAAGAGGAAAAAACCTGGAATTCAATCGTCAATAGGAGAAAATCTGTTAGAACTACACTACTCTAGTAATCATTTGGTACAAAATCATCATCATTGAGAGGAGCTTCGTCATCATTATCATTCAAATTTAATGCACCAAATGACATGTCAATGCTTTCCTATCCAAGATTATCTTCCAAATTAAAATCACTCACATTAACCGAATTGGGTTCTTCAGAAACCCAATCCGCCAAAACATCAATATTATCAATAGAAATTGGATCATTTGAACAATTTAATTATTAGAAAATTATAAGAAATTATATCAAAATTAATAATGAAAATAACATACCTTTCCCGAAGCTTTAA
>JANKOD010000191.1:25477901-25488400 GCA_026284645.1 Erythroxylum acuminatum
ATATCGTATCTGTGTCATGCTATAATTATAGGTATTTTAAATTTATTAAATAATAAAATTCATATATATTATATAAAAATACTAATATGATGTAATTCGCTGCATTATTCATATTAATAAAGAATTTAACATTGAATTATTATTATTATTATTATTATTATTACTATTATGCTTTTTATTAAAGTTATAAACTTAATTTTTGTAAAATTAAATATATAAATTCTTATAAGAATATCCAACGAAATATTAAGAAATATAATATTCATGCCTTTATATATTTTTTAAATCATGTCCTCATAAGTTATTTTACACATCAACAACTAATACTAAACAGCTAATTTTACCAACATCTTTAATAAACAACTGATATTATCCGCTGGTCAAATTAGTTAATAGAATCAGTTAACAGCTAATACAATAGGCTGTTTGCCACAAATGACCTTAATTATAGTGTCATATGGAATGAATTAATAATCTATACCCTATAAAGTATATACGGATGAAAACTTAACTCTTTTTTTTTAGAAAGGAAAATAAAACAAAACAATTAAGCAAACACATTAACTAACGCAGCGATCTACGGTACAAGACTGTTTGCTGATCTCATTGTAGTTGTGCCATGATTGTAATTGGAGACTCCTACAGGGGATGGACTCCTGGGCTTGATAATGCGGTGTTAGAGGTCAGTCTATCTACACACTGTTCCCTTCGCAACACACGTGCTAAAGTTTCACTTCTTATGTTCGATGGAGTAACTCGTAAGTACCTGTCACCAAGAAAAAAATATTAAGTCGAGGGAATAATGGAAGAGAAAATCACCTCTAGTGAATCCACTTTGAATATCACTCGTTGATATCCAATCATTCATCCTAGGATAAGGCCAGAATGGACTCCCCTCCTTTTAGAGTTTGCAATTGCAATTTGCAACTTTTTCTCCCCTAAAGAGACCCACATTATCTGCTTCCTTTCAAGCTTTTGAGGTCACGGGTTTCTTCACTTTTTCAGTTGTAGGAACTGTTGCGCGTGTTCTTTGTCGCCTATTCAGTAATTACTAATTACTATTAAAAATTTATGTTCTTTAGAATGAAGGGAACGTGTCTTCCACACAACCAAAACAACAGCCACCTGTCAACCTTATCCGCTTCCATGGAGTTTCTCTATAAGTGAGCTCTTTCAAGTGTACTTTATCACCTCATCGCCACAAGAGTTATGGCTGACATTGCTATGCTGGTTGCAGAAGAGTACGAAAGGAGAGTGAAGAGTTCGAGAAAGGATGAAGGAGAGACCAAGAACATGGACCTCCTAAACTGGGTTTCTTCTCATGCTTCTCTAATGGCTCAGAGTGTAAGAAACAAGGCCGTTGTTGGTGACGATAGTAACAGTAACAAGAATCTTCACAACTTGGAGTTTCCCAAGTGGGCTTTGGAGCCCAGATCTAAACTCGGCATTGCAGCTTCCAATGGCGTCTTCTCTGCCTAGTTCATGAGTTTGGTTCGAGCTAAGCTTTCCCTTTTTCTTCACCATTTTCTCCAAAACCATATTCTTGGTTTCAGTGTTTATCTTTTTCTTGTTCTTTCTTTTTTAATCTTGTAACTTGGTGTTCTTCTGATGTTGTAAGACTCGTCATCACTCATATCATTATATTTATGTAGATGAACAAGATCATCCTTCAAAATTGGAATCTGTACAAAATCCTAGAATCAAGAAATTTCATGTTCATCTTGCAGTTTTCATATGTGAAAGAACTAGAAGCTTTGGTGATTGTTAGATAACAGAAAAATCTCATGTATGTTACAAGGACATTAATCTTTTTGTCCTGTAGAATTGAGACAGGGAGGTTGAGGGTGACATCTTGAAAGCAAGATGTTATATTCATTTTTAAACCAAAATTCCATAATCATTTTACTTACAATCCAAAGCAAAAATATAAGAACTTCTTTAACGATATTGAAATATTTTTGGCCAAAATCGTTTTTTAACCTAAATTAAAATTATTTTCAAAATGATTAGAACAAACCATAAATAGACAAAAAATTTGACAGGTTAACTCTTTCTTAGTTAAATATCATGTTAATACTGACATTACTTTTATATTTTTAAATAAAAATAGACCTCACTGTCACATAATTAACTTTTAAATAATCAAAAAGTGAGTCTCACTGTCACGTGACAGCAGAGGTCAACCTATATTTATGTATTTGAGATAGTAGGTTTCACTTGTCTTGCGATAATTGAGCTCACTTTTTATTTAAAAATAAATGTACGTCAGAAATGACGTAGAATTTAACTGAAAAGAACCAACTTCGTTAAATTTTTCATCTACTTAAGGTCTATTTTTTAATATTTTGAAAACGTTGAATTTTAATTTAAATGCTTCAAAATATTAGGGTTTATTACATTCTGTACAAATGTAAAGGTTCAAATTTTGACTTTTAACCAAATATTTTTCAGGCATGGATATCTTAGGACTAGTTTTTAAGCAAATGAAAATTTTATGAACAAATGAGTTCAAGTTGAGGTCAAGATCTTCACCCTCTTCGTTACCTAATGAAATTGAAAATGTAAGTATTCTTATAACAAGTAAAACCCTTCAAACTTAGTTTATTGAGGTATGTGATTCCTAGGTCTATTTAGTCAATAAGAATCAAAGGCATGGTTAAGAGAGGATATCTAAGAATGCAGCGACGAATTCAGGATTTTAGTCTTGGGGGGCTGACGCCTATATATATGTATATATTCTGAAAAATTTGTAGTCTAGGGGGTTGGCGCCTATATATATATGCATATATTCTGAAAACTTTTAGTCTTGGGGGGCTATAGCCCCTGCCAGCCCCCCTGGATCCGTCCCTGTAAGAATGTTTGATGTTAAAAAATAAAGGTAATGTTTTCATTTAATTTGAAAATATATAATATTAAAAGAATATAAAATATAATTCTTATTAAAATTTTGTTAAATTATCTTAACATATATCATTGTAATTTTTATCAAATTATTTTTATTGTAATTTTTATCAAACTAAACTAAATTTTTATTGTAATTAATACAGGTTTAATCGAAGAGAACAGATCATTTGTTCAGGTTAATTAGTTCCTATCATGTTCTATTAAATCTCATCTACATATTTATATAGAATTTATAAATTATGTGAACAAAATAAATAGCACAAGATGAAAATATCCTAACAAAAACAGGATATTCCAACCCGAATTTCAAATTAGACTATAACGTGAGTAGAAGGGCTAGGTCATTGCCGACATTAATCAAAAGCATCTGAATGATAGGTTTCGAGAGCAATACATCATACATCCGAGTAGGGTATCACCACGTAATGTAGATGTCAGGACAGTGGTGTGCATATGTGAACCTTATCACACTTTTATCTTATTTCTCGACTTTCGATGATGTTCCACCAATCTCGTAGGACGACAACATTCTGCAGCAAAGTGGACGTGTCGCCGCCGTACATCGCTGCTGCAACCATTTGTCGAAGCAGTCTGTGATACGAGTAATCGGATTTCAGTTTCCTCACGATTCATCCGTTACAAATCCCAAAAATCATGATTAAAGTATAATTAAAAATTAGACCAAAAATCAGACTAAGAAATAAACAATTTAAGATTTAAAAGTTAAAATAAAAAATTAAATACTAAATAAAACTAAAAAATTTGATAAATAAATAAAAGAGATTATTTTTAATTATGGAAAATTTTAAATTTTAATTAAAAAGATTATTAAATAAAAATTGATTGATTGTTTTAATTTATAAGAATTTATTAATTTATAAAAATTAACTAATTAATTAATTTTTACAACAATAATTATTCAAATAAATCGAATCGAAAAGTTAAAAATTAAATAAAAAATTGTTTAATAGCAATATTGTTTTTTATAAACTCACATGCAATACATCAAATACCTAACATTATATAATTTATCTAAACTATTTTAAATTTAAAAAAGATATATATTTGAAAATGATGAATTAATATTTTAATAAATTTATGAATGAGATTTAACTTTAATTTTTATGTAGAATTTTACAAAATCTTTTTTGAATATTCTATGTGAACCAAGTTAGAGATTTATATTGAGTTTAAATTGATTCAATAATTTTATTTGAAAATTAAAAAACTTAATTACTATTATTAAATAATAAAAAAATTTAATATGTTGTATTATAATAGAATGTTATGGGCGTTCAACTAATGAGCTACCTACTTTTGCCTAAGATTACGGAGCTTGATGCCAAGTTTGTAGGTTTTTGTAAACAATGGTTTGAATTTGAAGTCTACAGGCGAAAATTAAAAAGGAGTATTTCAAAATGGCCTCGTTGTTCAATACTTCGTGCTGAATTGTGGGCCCTTTATTATGGTATTCAACTCATTCATAATCTTGGCTATTTGGATGTGATAGTTGAATGTGATAATGAGATTACTGTCAAGATGTTAACCGGTGGCGTTCAAGCAAATTCAGGTTGTTTGCATCTCGTTGTTAGAATTTTAGACTTGCTGCAGAGATTCTATAATGTGAAACTCACTCACATTTATAGAGAAGAGAACTTTGCAGCTGACTCCCTTTCTCATCTTGCTTTTTATTTTCCTCCTGGCTGTCATGTTTTAGGGCAAGTCCTCTCTAGTGTTGGTAGATGGCTTGATCATGACTTAACAGGGTCTTCTATGTTAGGTAGGTTTCTATCTGTGTGAGTTATGCTCTCTTTTCTTACAAAAAAAAGGAGTATTTCATATTACATCTCATTCTATTATAAATAGTAAAAATAAAAAACCTCCAATTTGAAAGGTTTAGAATGGAATATAAAATGATAAACAACTTTTCATTATACTACATTATAAATCTTTATTTTAAACAACATTTCACGATATTATATTATGAACCCTTCCATTCTTTTAGAACAACAATTTTCTAATATTACATCTATTTACATTTCATTCAATTATAAACCATTCGATTCCGTTTCATTAAAAAGACCTTACGTCTAACTAAATATATCCTGGTCTAACCTAGCCTGATATAACATATAGTTAATGAATTTTGTTAAAGTTGATGCTTGAGCTTTTGTATATAGAAATTTTCGGTCTTGTAGGATCTGGGTGAATGGGGTAAGTCTGCTGACTTGGGTTTAGTTTTTAGCCTTCCATTTTATGGATTTTCTCGTCAAAAAAAAAGAAGAAGTTTTCGGTCTTGGATCAAGTTCAAGCTTACACGCCATAATCTGGTCTAGCCCAAAGGCTAATCATATTAAAACTAATGTTATTTTTTAAAAATAAAACTATATTCTTTAATAATATAATTTGTTCAGGACAAAGGACTATGTCTCAAAACTTTTTAAAAGTTGACTTTTGGCATTGATTTAACACAATTGTGTTTTGGAACATTTAACACTTTTTTACATGATTGACATTTGGGCTTAACTTGGCTTGCCTAATTGGGTCTAATTAAAGCATAATTGGGCCAAGCTTACTCCAACTTGCATGGCCTAGAGCTCTATTGATAGTTTGGTGCTATGTTAATTTGAAGATAAAATAGAACAAATTAATAAAATATAAGAATATAAATTAAATTTAGCAAAATTATTCAAAGACAACATATTTTTTTAATGTTAGATTAATCTTTGTTTTTATTATCTTTTCAAACTTTTAATTCAGTAAATCAATCTTTTATTCAAGATTAAATTGTCTTGCTTAAGCTCTTTTAATAGTTATGGGAGTTGGCTTTTAAAAGAAGGGGCACAGGGTAGCTGTTAATGGATGGATGGATGGGGTGAGCACCGAGTGACACAAGTAAACGAGAACAGGAGAATTAATCCCTAAAAGAAGGCACACAAAAGCATATGAATAAAGGAACATTATTATAATGGGTAGGTGGACATTTATTTGTAGGATTCCATGACAGCCCAAACACCATGAGTTAGGCAGGCGACGGTGAAGTGTGCGAAACCAGCTGCTTTGGTCAGGGCTTCATATTGCTTAGCATTCCTCTCTTTCCCTCCAGGTTGAACTAACATAAGGTTATCAAGTTTCCAAGCATATTGTGAAACATTGGATGTATCTGGCTTTTCCGGTAATAACTCGTTGATTATCATCAACTTTCCATTCTTAGGAAGTGCTTCGTAGCAATTATTCAATATTTTAATCGCACTTTCCTCATCCCAATCGTGAATCGTTGCCTGCAGGCGACCGCGATTTTCAGAAATGGTGATCAAGCATGATGCTGAAAAAGCTCATCCTATAAATCATTAAAGATTACCTTGAGCACAATTGCATCGCCTTCTGGTACGTTTTTGAACATATCTCCACCAACATGTTGGATGCCTTTACGCGTGAAGAATCATGACAAGATTTGTTTAAGAGTGTTGTTTTGAAGTTTGTGTAGAGAATATCTTAGTGACTTGTTAATTAGTACTCGGTTTTCTTACCAGGATAATGTGGTGCAGTTTGTATGACGTGAGGCAGGTCATAGTTAATGCCCTTGATTGAAGGGTACTTGGAGATGATCGCTTGGAGGGTTCTTCCGGTACCGCCGCCCACATCAACCAGTGTACTAATCCCTTCAAATCCTTCATATGTCTTCAGAATTTCGTTCATAACCAATGTAGAGGCGCCGCACATTGCTCGATTGAAAATATTTCTGAACTTTTGATCCTCATTCATGTACTCGAACACGGACATACCTTTTATTTTCTTGAACATATTGCCACCCTCAAGAATTAAATCCTTCAAATGAAGCCTATAAACAAGTTAACAAAGAAACAACTAATGTTAGTTGAGTAATAAAAAGTATTATGGCTAGTAAACTTATGTAGTACCCGTACCAAACTTCCAAGGTTGCTGGGTGACATGCAAGAGTCATCAACCCAGACACATTCCCATCCTCTTCTCTGCCAAGCAAATACATACAAGCTGGTGTAAGCCCAAAAACGCTTTCAACTCTTCCATCTTCATGGGTACGAGAAGAGCAAGAAAGCAGTGAGTGAGTGGCAAAGAGATGAAGCATGCGGTCAAGCATAGCAGCGGCCTTAGGGTTGTTAGTTGGAAGCTGAGAAGCAATCTCGGAGGCTGAAGCACGGGCACCTGGTCCTGCTTTTGCTATGATACCAAACAAATCGAGCTCAATTGCTGCATTCAAAACCAGAGGAAATACGGAAGAATTTACAAAATTCATGGCACTGAGACATGCCTCCTCTTCTTCACATACGTTAATGGAACCCATTGCTGATGACTTTTCTGTCCCTCAACCTCTCCTTTTATAAGCCAATGTTGCGATCATAAGACAAATACCGTCTTGCATATAATAATGCCAAACAACAAATATAACGTTTTTGCATCACAAAAGTTGTCTTCTTTCCTTTGTATTTTCGTCTCTAATTTTTGTGACATTGTTGATTTGAAAACTTCTTGCCGTCCTTAATATAGGACAAATGAAAATAAAAAGACCATAAAAGGCTGTCAAGATTACTAAATAAAGAAAACTCTAGGAGCCTGCAATCTCATTGTTTTGTCAGAGTTCACATTGTCTTCAACTTTACAAATAAGGGTTGAAGATTAACTGGAGGACTAACTAGGGCGTCTTGTCGACAGTGTTTAACTCTATCATTAAACAAATGCACCACGTCAACCTTACATGATAGAACTTGTCTCACAGAGTTGGGTGTTCCATCAGTTTGACTGTTTGAGGTTGGAATGTGTTGTTTTCAGAACATGTAAACAAATTTTAAGACAATCAAATGTTAAGGTCTAACTTAAAATTTGGTGAACAAAATTTTCCTCTTTTCTTAGTTACGTTAATCTTTATCTCTTATTATGTTTTTGATATTTAAGTTCACAAGATTCTTTTTATTTCATTTTCCTACCCTTCTATTTCACTCCACATGTTAACTCCGTACACATTCATTGGATTGTTTTTGTTGTTGCCTTATCATTGCAAATTAAGAGTCATTTACCTTTAACTTATTGAGGCCTTTGAGCTCATTCTTCACTTGCTGAAATTTTCTCATACTACTTGAGGAGGAAGAGGTTTTCATACTACTACAGGTCGAGAATTAGCAGACTTTTATAGCAAGGCTAATGTCACTGATCTAAGTTATACAGGCCGCCTTTTCACTTGGTCTAATAAGTAGCAAGGCCACTTACTGATTCGGAAAATGCTAGATAGAGTAGTACTAAACCATAGTTGGCTGGCCCATTATCCTCACTCATTTGCTGAATTTTGGGAAAACTCCTACTTTGATCATTCCTATATTAGCATCAACAATATCCGTACGGTACAAACACCTGAGGCTCCTTTCAGATTCATTAGTGGATTCACTAAGCAGGAAGGGTTTATGGATTTGGTGGGTTCTTGTTGGAATAACACTGTAGAGGGTTATAAATCTTTCCAACTAATGCAAAAACTGATAAAGGTCAAGCATACTCTCTTAAGTTTTTCTTAAAATGTAATCAGAGATAAAGTAAGGTTACTTATTAGATGCTGACTGAGGCTTAAAAGACTTGTTACCTATCTCCTCACAATAATCTTCTGAAGCAGTCAAAATGTACTAGATTAAAGGAGCAGCAGAAGACTCTAGCTTTGCATGCCTCTTTCCTAAAACAGAAAGCTCGTACTAATTGGCTCTGAGATAGGGACACCAATACCAAATTCTTCCATGCATCTCTTCTTATAAGGAGGAACATGAATACTATTTCTGTTCTTCGAGATCCAATGGGTAATTCACTTTTATGATGAAGCTTTTTTATCCAGACTTACAAGTTAGTTCGTTTTGCAGCTTATGGGTACAGAAACTAGCTCCAATGACACTCATCCTACTTGTTAGAAAGTGCCTAACTCACCCCCAAAAGCTAGCTTAAGAGGGAGAGGTTTGCACACTATTATAAACTCTTGAATGCCCTCATAGTTGTCCGAATAGTATAAGAAAGAATAAAAGAACAGGTACAAATGCGGAAATGTGGAAGATGAAATAAAAAATGAGGTTGGAAGAATCCAAATCAATTGAAGTATTATCCATTCACTCATCAGCAAAATACAAAGCCTAATATATTGTCAAATCCCGAATTCCTAGATTTACTAATCTTTCCCCCAGTCTCGTATTTGTCTCACCCTTGTGTATCTCGTTCAATTAAACTTGTAGTCTATCTTGGAGACAGGCGAATAGCGCATAAAAATGTCATCACTGCACATGCTTCCATGCTCTTAATTTAATCTTTTGTTTGTGTTTTCATTCATGGATCAGATTCATACGCTAACTTGGAGCATTCTCAAAAATAGCTCCACAAACTTTCCCCGTCAGAAGTTTCTAGCGAGCCGTCGGTCTGCGGCGATGTGATTCTTGGCGGTGAAACCATCATGGCTCCGGCCATGTCCACCAGTAACTTTGGCATATCAAAGAGTGCGTCTTCATCAACGAACTCGTCTACACTTACTGTCATATTGACACCATCGATTTCATCATATACAGATTGCCCTGAGACCTCACTTTTTCTCATCATTTCGGCAGCAGTTGTAGCTGCATTTCTTATATCCGCCGACGAAGATGAAGCAGGAACAGGGTATGACCCAGCAGAATCTGGGAAGTTGAGAATGGCATCGCCGCCTTTTAGGGCAAGCACCGCCACATCATAGGCGGCGGCTGCCATCTCTGGAGTAGGGAATGTTCCAAGCCAAATGCGGCTGGTCTTGCGTGGCTCTCTGATTTCCGACACCCATTTGCCACTCCGACTTCGTATCCCACGATATATAGGATGTTTTCTGGTATAAGAAGAAGCTGCAGAGGTGGTCATAATGGTGGCAGACCTAGAGCTAGAAGTCTGAGGTGTGTCCTTTGGAGAAGACCAAATTGGGTCAATCGGGTTCCCTGTAGGAAGAGAATTAGGGTCAAATGACGGTGTTTGATTGGTTTGAGGCACGTAAGTTGGATTGTAAGGGTCAGCCATGTATGTTATGGCTTGAATGTTTTTAATTAATATTTTAAGGAAATCCACCACAGAGAAGAGATATTGAGAGGGGTATCATAGGTAGGAACAGAAGAGAAGAAACATGTACATACGTTTGGTGTTTGTGTGTTTTAATGTGTTAAAAAGAAGGAAAGAAAAGCGTGGGAATTTCGTGGGAGGCTTCTTGTTTCTGAAAGCATTTGTGTAAAGTCAAGTAGTTAGCGAGTTTCTAGTGCTGTAGCCACTCTAAGCCAAAGTGGACATTTAGAAATTAGATCGCATTTGGTTAGTAGTTAATTGGTGTGACTGTTCTAATGCACACGGACTACTGTTGCAAGCTAGCTAACCCTCAGATCCTGTCTATCTTATTCTGACCAATATCAAAATGGTGTCGTTTTTGTTAAAATTTAAACAGACGCATAGTTCCTCTATTCTACTTCTCTTGGACAGCCAAGTCGCCAGCCCTCATTCAAAGCCGACCCATTTAAAGCTGCGTGTTTCTTTGTAGTGACTTTTACAATTTTGAATTTTTTATGCAACTTTTAATATTCAAC
>JANKOD010000191.1:25494571-25505517 GCA_026284645.1 Erythroxylum acuminatum
ACTTATTTAGCTTTGCTTTTTGAACCTAATCTACAAACTACAAAGTACATATCTTTCAACTGTTTTGCCTTGTCTATTTCATTATGTTACTCACTTCACGGGTTGTCCATAACAGAGAAAGAAATAGAGGTCGGATCAGACTCGAGGTTTACCTGAGCTATGCACGTCTTGGTGAGAAAGATGAACTCCATAGAGAGCTATTTCGTTTTGTTATGTGATGCCACAAAAAGTAGTAGTAATTTGTACATTGTACTAATTTGGACATTTCCATAGAGTGAAATTTATCATTGCACTCCTTACATGACACCACAAAAGTTCAGTAGTTGGTTCGTAAATGCATGCCGTGTGGAACTCATGGTTACAATCAATAATTAAAAAAATTAAATCGGGTGTAAATATCAGTCCATACAGGCTTGTTTTGTCTGATATTGACCCATATCAAAAATTTTGAAAAATATAAGAACTTATTAGCAAAATTTTCAAAATATTTTAAAAAATTCTCCCCTCCCCATCTTTCTTTTTTTCAAAGTTTCTTAATTATTTATTTATTGTAAATTTTATTCTGATTTTTTAATTAGAGTATCTTTAAATAAAAGTGATAATGAGTTGGATCCGATTAATCATGATTTAAAATTTTATGTTCAAGTTTGGAGTTGCTTGAGAGCTCAACTAAATTTGAGGTTATCGATTTAAGTATAAACTTAATTGGACTTAAATAACTCAAAACTTGATCGTTTGATTAATTTAAATTAAATTCGTTGATTTAAAATCTGGGTAATTGAGAAAGCTTTACCATTTTTACTTTTAACCAATCAATTAAATAAATATTATCTACAATAAAAAAACTCTCTTTTAAATGACAGATAAACAGTTAACTGATTTCTTAAAAAAATTCTAAAAAATTTACAATAAAAAACTCTACTAATAAAAACTCTACTATTATAAACATAACAAAACAGAGATAATAACTTTTTAAAATTTCTTATATAAAATACATTGTTCAACTACGATGGCAACACCCACGGAGTGTCGCAGGTATCACAGAGCGATTACAACAGCTGCAGCTCAAGCAACGCGATCAAGACATACAACGACGGAGCCACGACAATAACTTTGTCCAAGGCTGGTTCGATGTACTTCGTTTGTCCAACCGCCGGTCACTGCAGCGGAGGCATGAAGCTGGCAGTCAACGTAGGCTCAGCCAGCACCACCCCAAGCACCTCTCCCAGCACTCCGGCCACCACCGCTCCGTCCGGTTCTACACCTGCCAAATCCAATGGTACAACTTCACAACCAGGTCACAATGGAGCTGCTGGTTCTTTCAGTGGCACGACTAGTCTTTTGGTGCTTGGATCGATGCTTCTGGTTGCATTAATGGGCTAGTGAAGAGGCAGTGCTTGTTAAGTTGTATCATTCAAAGTCGTGTGATTTTGTATTATTTTTTAACTATCAAAAACGACTCTTTGGTCTTCATTTTTGTCTTTTCCTAATATTGTATTGGCACGAAATAATATCGATAAATATGAGAGATTATTTTAAATAATTGTTAATTAAAATAGAAAATTATTTCAAATAAATTAACATAAAATATATTTTTTAAATATAATAATTTAAAAAATATTTTATGCTTAAAAACACCTAAATATAAGGATATAGATTTTAATTTAATTCTTTAATTTATAAATTTAAATTAACATTTTCTAATATTTTGATATAACATCCTAAGTAATTCATACATATCAAATATTTTTAACATAATTTAATACGCAATTCAGTATAATTCTCCTATTTAACGGTAAAAATCGTAAACTAGTTAACTTTTTAACTCATTTTTTAACTTTTCGATTTAACGTAATTGAATGTTCTTTTTTGCTAAAAATTAATTAATTAATTAGTCAATTTTTATAAATAATTATAAATTAAAATAAACCAATTAATTTTAAAAATAAGACTCTTTTTTTCAATTAAAGTTTAAAAATTTTGATGGGTAAGAATAGTATTACTTATTCATTTTTTAATTCCTTAATTTTATTCAATCGTTAACTAATTTTATGACAGTCTTTTTTTTTTTGTTGACAAAAACACCAAAAAAAATCAACGCAGAGAGGAAGGCTAAGCACTAACCCAAGCCAATAGGCTTACCCATTACACCCAGGTCCTACAAGCCTTTCCCTATCAGAGATATCACAACAAAATTGTTCGAAACGTAAAATATTACTTAAACAAGGAGGGGTATTATCCCATTGATGGAGGTTTGCATGTAATAAGGCTACCCTCGCTAGAGAATGAGCCGCCTTATTGGCAATCCTGCGCGTCCACTGGAAGGACAAATGAAGAAAATCACGCTGAAGTGTATGGCACTCAGAGGCCAACATTCCAATCTCCGAACAATTAAGAGAAGGAGAAGTGATTGCTTGAACCGCCTGTAAACAGTCCGATTCCACTATAACATTGTCTATGTGTTTAGTTTTCAACCACGAAAGTACCTCGCGAATCGACATCAGTTCTGCAATAACTGGATCCAATAACGCCGCGGAGTGACCCGAACACGCTGCAACAAAACAACCCCTTGAGTCGCGAAGGACCGCGCCAAAACTTGTCTGTTTCTGTTCTTTAAAAATGGCCGCATCAACATTACATTTAAGAATCCCATCCGGTGGTTTACTCCAACCTGAAGTATGAGGGTGCGGCCCATCTGTGACATTGACTCTCTCAAAACAACGTCGTGCATCCTGCCAAGCCTTAAGGTAGTTCTCAGCGAAACTAACAATCATGCTAGGGGAGGTACTCTTACCTTGCCAAACTCGAAGATTACGGTGATACCAGATACTCCAAAGAAGGGTTAACGCACGAGCTGACACAGATATTGGCATGGATTCTAAAATATGCCTAAACAAGTCGTCGATCCCCTGGCTCAGTATAGGCAAATTCGCCGACACCCAACTAGCCTTTGCGTTATTGCACTCCAGCAACGCATGGGACAAATCCTCCTCGTTACCACAGGCGTCACATTCAGGAAGCAGAGAGATTCCTTTACTTTGCAAACGTGTTTTACAAGGTATAAAGCCCCTTATACACCGCCATGTGAAATCTTTAACTTTCGCCGGAATGGGTAACTTCCACAAACAACTCCAAGGTTTGCCCAAAAGGTAGTCATTATTGTCCTTAAACAACTTACAGGCCAGTTGATATCCCGATTTGACCGAATACTGTCCGTCCCTGCTATAATGCCAAATCAGTTGATCCGGAGGTTTCATACGAGCAATGGGGATTTTAGAGATACGCTCAACATCAGATGGCGTAAGAATCCCCTCAATCAACTGCTCATCCCACCCCGAGCCCGACTCATTAAAAAGTTCACTTACTTTCATATACTCCAAAATCGGAATCGGTGGGGAAGAGATAAAGAAATTATCAGCGTCATTAATCCACGGGTCCTTGAAAACCCGAATAGAAGAACCATCCCCAAGTCTCCACCGAACACCATGAACGAGAATATCTTTTGCAGCAAAAATACTTCGCCATACAAAGCTTGCATTAGCTCGATCCTTCGATTCCAGAAAATTGCTTGTAGGAAAGTATCTCGCTTTAAAAATTTTGCTAGGTAGGGAGTCCGGAAAGGCTATGAAGCGCCAAGCTTGTTTGCAGAGCATGGCAAGATTAAAGCAGTGGAGATCTCGGAAGCCCATACCCCCATATTTCTTGGGTACGCAGAGACGGTCCCAACTCGCCCAATGTATAGATTTCCTTTGAGTTGTATTCGAGCCCCACCAGAAGGCATTCATCAATTTTTGTAATTCATCACATGTGCCTCTGGGAAGAAGAAAGACACTCATACAATACGCGGGTAGTGCTTGCGCGACAGTCTTGATGACAACTTCCTTGCTAGGTCTTGATAATAACCTGTTCTTCCAACTCATGATTCGCTTACCGAGTCTATCTTTGACAAACGCAAAAACTTGTTTTTTCTTCCTCCCGATTAGCGATGGAAGACCCAAGTAACGTCCATGGTCAAGGGGAGTACAAACTCCTAAGATATTTTCTATCACAGTCCGCTCAGCTGAAGAAGTGTTGGAACTGAACATAATGGATATTTAACACATCTAACTCCTAATTAATTACACTTTACAAATATTTTGAGGACATTGCATGACTTGTCCCAGAGTTCGTTTCAGTGGCACATCATTAGTTGCATCACCAACCTATCTCTGATAAATATATTTAACACCTCTAACTCCTAATTAATTACACTTTACAAATATTTTGAGGACATTGCATGACTTGTCCCAGAGTTCGTTTCATGGGCACATCATTAGTTGCATTCTCTGATAAATATATTTAACACATCTAAATCCTAATTAATTACAATTTACAAATATTTTGAGGACATTGCATGACTTGTCCCAGAGTTCGTTTCATGGGCACATCATTAGTTGCGTCACCAACCTATCTCTGATGTAATAAACCATGGCAGGTATCACTATTTATGGACATGGCCAAATTGTTGCTCATAACATCTTTCGCATTTATAGGAAGTAGGAACCCACCATGTTGACAAAAGAACCTAAAAGAGTTGCCAATGGGTTAAGAAAGATGAAGAAATTAAGAAGAACACCTAAATTCGGTTTTTTGAGGTGAATTTTTAAAATTTTCAAAGTTTAAATAATTATATTTAAAATTATAAACATTGAAATAAAAATTTAAAAAATCACTTTTTAATTTGTCATCTCACAAGCGATCACCTTTTGGGTGAGATTCTCTGTCCTTAAATATGTGTACCTATTCTGTCTCATTAAATCCAAGCCCTTTCCACAGTTTTGAAGACGGAAGATCTGTGCTCAACGCTTTGCTCGTGAAAAATGAAAGTAATTCTATCCAATCATGAAATTACAAAAATGCACGTTATCATTGAATTATAACACATTTTAAAAACAAATAAACAGTAATTGCACGTTACTCTTCGTACTCTTAGTTGATGATTTGATGTTACTTTCAGATAACTTATTATGCCTATCCAAGCCAAAGACTAAGTCAGTTCAAATGTAACATTTTGGTTTGACAAATTCTCTGTTTTGTTGCGCTTACACACGTAGAGCTTTTGTTAAGAGAATTTTTTAAAATCTTTTATAATTTTTTTTTAAAAAAATCAGTTGACTATTTGAATGTCATTTAAATAGGAGTTTTTTTGAAAGAGCTTCATGCAGTAAGCTGTTTGATAACATAAAAATAAAAGGCACTATTAATTTTAATTATATTTTATTTTGTAATAAAAATTATTTATACATATAAATATTATTTAAAATATATTAAACAATATGCAAAATACAACATATTAATTATTATATAATTTTAAATCATATGAAACATAAATAAAAATATATCTAGCCAAACCTTTTATATGGATTATAACGTAAGTAAAATTAATATTAAAAATAAATATTAAAACATATAAAAAGTAAAATAATATTATATAAAATTTAAATTAAATATTTAAGTTGAGTAAATAGTTAAATACATAATAAAATAACTGTGCAAGAGATTAAAGAAGATGAGTTTGCAAGATAAACATGGAGATGAGTTTGTGGATATTGTAAAAATTATGTATAAAACATAAGAATAAAAGAAACTAAAAAATAGGTTAATTAATTGATCTGAAAAATTAACCCAGATAAAAATTTCAAATTTAAATTTCTTAAAAAATTATATTTTGAATAACAAAAAAGTTATATTTATTAAAAAAATATTTTTATTTTACAGCTAAATACTCTCTTTTCTTTTCTTTTACGGTAACAAAATTACTTATTAACCTCGAAAAAGTTCGTACCAACAGTTACCTAAAACATCCCATATAAGTTATTACCGTTGAGGAAATCTGAAACCATGTAGAATCTCTCCTCCTCGCTGTCCTCGAACGTAACCAGATTTTGTTGCCGCCGGTAACCGTTAACAACCTCGTCTGCTAAAACCTTGCCCCGACAAAGAGGGCACGTAGCGAGACATTGCTGCAACCACTTGTCGAGGCAGTCCTTGTGAAACATGTGTTGGCATCTCAGTTTCCGAACACTTTCTCCGCCGCAGAATTCCGACAAACACACAGCACATTCCGCTGCTCTCTGTTGCTGCGTCAGTCCTTCCACGTAACTCAGTGCTGGGTACTTTTGTTCGATGAGGTTGACGTACTGGGCGGTGGTGAGTGTGCTGTCGCCGGAGTTTTTTCCACCTCCGATGACCGACCGGCATAGCTTGGCCAGCTCAAGGAAGAGGAGAGTGAAGAAGACGAAGGTCATGGTGAAGAAGTGGGAGAAGAATTCAGAGAGAGCCAGCGCCATTAACAATACTGTCAAGTGTTGCGGTGTGAACTGAAATGTATGGACTAGTGGGAGACAATGACCAGCTATAAGCACCCGAAGACCAAAAAGCTTTGGGTAAAAGTAAAACACGCAACTTAAATTTCATCATAATATAATTTTAAAATCGTTTAAAATAAACTGTAAATAAATAAAAAATTAATTTTTAGAAAAATTGTTGTTAAAGTTTAGTATGTTTTATAGCCTAAACATAACAATTAACATATTTTTAGAAATATAAAAATGTTACATTAATAACGACGTAATATTTAATTGAAAAAATTTAAATTCTGATAATTTTTTTATTGACAGTCTATTTTAAATATTTTTAAAATGTTAAAATTGAATTTAAATATTAAAAGTTTAATAAAATTTTTGAAGTTTAAATTATATTATTAAGATTTTTTTTTAGTTGATGTTGTTGTCTCTTAGAGAAGAAATGAATATGTGGCACACGGAAAGGTTGAATCTTGAATGTGGAATGATAAGGTTTGAATATATAGTTGAATTTGACCAAAAGTTAAGAGGCTATAATCATCGAATCAAAATCGATTAGATGCTCTTTGGGTTCACTAATTTAATTCTTAATAGAAAGTAAAATAGTTATTATAAAAAAGGTCTATTTTGAATATTAATATTTGATAAATAATTTAACTTAATTTTTAATGTTTGACAGTGAAAAACCTTAATATTATCTAAATTATTTTTAATGAATTTCAAACAGGCGAAGCCTCGAAGTAAATGCCTGTTTGGATGAGTTTTTGAAAAGTCAATAAGTATTTTTTTAACCACAAAAGCCAGTTTGGATAAGTTTTTGAAAAGTCAATAAGTATTTTTTTAAACCACAAAAGTCATTTTCAGGGAAAAAAATTGTGTTTGGCTATAAAATAAAAAATATTTCTTTAATAGATATAACTTTTTAGCAGTTAAAATATAAATTTAAAGAAGCTCAAATTTGAAGCTTTTCAAAAAGTCTCTCAATAGTTTTTTTGGATAAATTTTTCATATCAATTAATGAGCATATTTTTAATTATTTTTGCCCTTATATTTTACACATAATTCCCATAATACCCACAAACGCATCTTCACGTTTATCTTACAAGCTCATCTTCTTTATTACAATAAAATGCATAATTTATTATATATTTAACAATTTACTCAACTTGAATATTTATTTTAGGGTTTATATAATATTATTTGACTTTTTTTAATATGTTTTAATATTTATCTTTGATATTAATTTCACTTATGTTATAATCCATATAAAAGATTTGGTTAGATATATTTTTATTTATGTTTCATATAGTGTAAAATTATATAGTAATTAATATATTGTACTTTGTATATTGTTTAATATATTTTAAATAATTTTTATATGCATAAATAATTTTTATTACAAAATAAAATACAATTAAAATTAAAAGTATTTTTTATTTTTATGTTGCCAAATAGTTTACTTTATGGAGCTTTTTTAAAAAAGCTCTTTTTTAAATGACTATCAAGTAATCAACTGACTTTTTATAAAAGTTATTCTCAGAAAAGATCTATAAAAAAACTCTATTGATATAAACCCAACTAAAATAAAAATACAAATTTACCCTGGGCTAAAATGGAAACTGTGTTACGAGCGAAACTGTATTCAACATAAAATCTCTATGTTTCTGACAAACTCTTGAGCCGGTGGCCATTGATGGGCTTCGACCAAGCTTTGATGGCTTTTTCAATATAAAATCTCTATGTTTCTGACAAACTCTTGAGCCGGCGGCCATTGATGGGCTTCGACCAAGCTTTGATGGCTTTTTCAACATAAAATCTCTATATTTCTGACAAACTCTTGAGCCGGTGGCCATTGATGGGCTTCGACCAAGCTTTGATGGCTTTTCTTTATTTCCTTCTTCTATATTCATAAGAGTATATATTACTGCAAACAAACATTTCACATGTGAACAATTAAATATAACCAATTGGCAATAAAATAGAAGTCTAATGGTCCCGTTTCATCTGTCGCTTAATGGGTGGACTTGAATGAAGCTAGAATCGGCTCTAGGTAGAAGTGGTGTACATGTAAGACATGACGAGGATTAAACTGTAGGAGAGTTGACAGCAAATAAGCCAAGCTCGCTTTTAAGGGGTGTGCTTCGATGGTTAAGAGCGAGGCTTGACTTCGACTAAATTTTAGGTTCGATTTTATGGTAGCCTCTTTTGTAAAAGCCTGAGATAGGCGATATTTTACCTGTAAGTAAAGAATTAATTAGACCTTTAATGATGAGGTGCGTTCGCTTAATCTGCCTACGAAGTTTCTTTGAATAAAAAAAGAAAGGCCAAGCTCAATTGACCATGCCAGCCTAAGACCCTATTGAACTGGAGACAACTTAACTCAAGCTTGAGCTAGATCCCGATTAAGAAATAATATTATTTTCTACAAAATAAAAAGTAATGTCATTTTTTATAACATGCAGTCTACACTTGAGCCCACCTAAGACTTAGATAAGGCCTAATTGCCAAGTCTATGTCTTCTATCTTTAGAGAAAAAGTTCTAGAAAGCAAGTTATATGTAGGTATGGTAGAAAAAAAGGTCCAACGTAGACAACCATGTCATATTAATAATTTTGTCATTTGATAGTCATATATTGTATTTGTATTAGGTATAAATTTTATTATTAATAAATTAAAAATATTAAAAACTCTAAAATAATTATACACTCCTTATACTTTATTCCATAATTATTTTAAGGTATTTGACATTTTTAGTTTTTTAATAATAAAATTCACATATGGTACAAATATAATAAGTGACAATCAAGTAATAAAAGTGTTAATTTGACATGAATAGACACATCATCTATATTTATAGAAAACTTACCATAGAGTTATTTTTGTTAAAAATTGAAAGTAGAAATATTTTAGTGTCATTTTTTAAATTTCGAGTTAGTATTATAAAATTGAATAATGTTTCAGTTTTTTTTATAATTAACTCTAAATTTAATCAAAATTAAATTTGACTATTTGAATATAATTCAACTCAAACTTCAATACATACTTTAAGTATATTTAAGCTTAAGGCTCGAAAATTGGTCGAGCCTGATGTCATAACTAGTTATATACTTCATTTATGACATGATAGTCCACCTTATTCTATAGAGAACTGGTATAGGTAACTAAGGAAAATGTGTCGAGTAATCCTGGTGTTTGCTAAGTTGTCATTTTGTGCTTATTTTGTATATAAATCTCTTTCATGTGTTGAAATTATTATTTAAAATTGATAGATTTGTTTCTTAATTGTTCTCAGATGATTTTCAATACTTAAGAGATGAAATTGAATCAAAAAGATGCAAGGGAAGCAAGGATAATTCGAAATTTTAGACTGGCAAAAAATTCAGTGACTAGACGTGAGCACGTGCAAGGATGAAAACTATCTGCAAGATCTGTTTTTAAATGCAGATCCGATTTACTTACGATATTTATGATTTTAAAAATCAGATTGCATCCTTATTAATGGGCATCGACCACCTGAATCTAGGGAAAGATTATGAAAAAAAGAGGAGATCGAAGGAGATAAATAAGGATTTGCATTACTGCTCACGGAGACCTCTTTAGGGATAGTTTTACATTCTTTTACATAATTTTTTTGCAATTTTTCTTCTTGTTTTCGACAACCATAGTTAAGTCTTTCATTTTCCGCAGTATTTCTCCAGGAGTTTTCGTATTTTCTAGGAAAGATCAGGGATAGAGACTTTACATTTGACTATTTCTTTGTTGATTTTCACTTTTGTTATGAGTTCCTTTTCTTGGTTGAGAGAAATCATGTTACCATCAATTATATGTGAGATGTTCCAATAAAGTTTTTTTTGTTGATGAATATTGAGTGCCTTTCGAATTGCTTTTATAATTGAATTGATGATTTCTAGGATCGCAGTTAGGAATTGATTCGATTAATAGCCAAATTAGTAAAATATGACATTTAATTTTGCTAATCACAAGTGGTAATTAGGATTACCATCTTTACATTAGAGTTGGAAATTCTAAGAAGAAGCACATCTTGATTAAATGGATGTTGTACATGTGTTATCTTGTTCATTGGTTTCTTAGTTCTTAAAGCTATTACTCAATTGAACTTCCGATCGTATCTAAGTTGTAGATTAATAAGAATGCTTAAAATACATGTTTCTATTCATTTATAGTTAAGAGAAAACATCTGATGAACTGAATTTTATATCAAGGATCCATATTTGTATGATAATGTTGGTGACCCAAAACCAAGGTTTGTTTACTAAATTTCCAGATCTGAATACTTTCGTTTAATTTCAGTTTTTGTTATTTATAATTTCTTAAATTTCGTGAACCAAACCCTCCCCCAATTTGTTTTAGAGGGCGATTGGTTAGCATGGGGAATGATAATAGGAATGAGAATGAATATAGTGAGGAATGAGAATGGGTATTATCATTATAATTATGATGGTTGGTTAAGAGAAAGGAATAATTACCATTACCATTGATAGTGGTTGGTTTGTAAAAAATATTTTAATTAATTAATTACAATATTTTAATTAATGAATGAATTATATTTTAATTAATTATATTGTAACTAATTAATTAATT
>JANKOD010000191.1:25519105-25533688 GCA_026284645.1 Erythroxylum acuminatum
TTTAGCTCGTAGTTCGCTTTCGTTCTCTAATTTTATGTTCTCTATTTTTCCTCCTCATTGTATTGCGCACCGTTTTTATTAATCTAAGCTGGTATTTTTCCCTAAAAAATAAATAAATATGTTAACTTTAATTACAAAGTAAATTATGCAAATAAATCAATTTGAGAAAAGGACATAAAAGGAAAATGTTAAAAAGTAAAGGGATAAAGTTGTCTTTTTGTACTTTTGGTGCAATGAATAGGGGACATGATCCTCTGTCCCAAAAATTGTGTACCAACCCTGTCTTACTTGATCCCAACCATCCATTTATGAGGGCAATGAATAGTAACTCACCAAAAGTACTTTTAGTGTGTTAATTTTGGTGTGTTACTATTCATTGCACCATTTTAGTGTGTACTTTTGGCGTCTTGGTTGGAATGGATTTTTTGGCCTAACATAAGCCATGAAATCAGCTCCTAGAGATGACCATTGTCGACCACTTATTCACTCAACTTTACTGAAGAAAGAGTATTATATATACAATTATACACATAGCATTAAACCCATTTGGACTATTAATATCATATCAACAAATAAATCATATAATAAACAATGTTGCCCAAGATGGTCACTAACTAATAAAGAACATAAAAACAAGATTATCTCGAGACTCTGCATGCAAGACTTTGTGGCGGACCGATGAGAACGATGACATATACAGATTATGGTGTTGTCTCGTTAGATTTCGGTATCTCAAACTATAGTTTTATATTTTAAGGTGTTCGCCACATAATGTATGTACTAAACTCCTCATGATTATGGTCTATTTGTGATTATTGCTACTTAGAAAAAAATTATGGTCAATGAATTAAGGGATTTCACTTATGTTTTTCTTTTATAAATTTTTTATTTTTATTTTAATTGTTGTTTTAGTCAAAAGCAAAAAAACTTATTTGAATGTAATTATAATTTTATAACTGATAATAATTAATATATTATTTTATTATATTTTAATTATTAAAACTAATTTCATTATTGTATATTTAAATGATTATCAAACTTGAAAGTATTTTCTATTTTTAAAAATAAATTAATTATAAATTTATAATTAAATTTATAATTAAATTTTATTTTAAATTTAACTATAAAACTGTACTAAAGATTGAATAAAATTAAAGAATTTGAAATATGATTGAAATTTTTTCTTCTTCACCGAAAACTTTGAAGTTTAATTAGAAAAGAGATTATAAATGAAAATTAATTGGTTTATAAGAACTTATTAAGTATAAAAATCATGATTAATTGATAAATTAATCGATTTTTAATAATAAGAGTTATTAAAATAAATCAAGCCGAAAAGTTAAAAACCGAACTAAAATATTAACCGATTAAGATTTTTATAGTTAAATCGATCGAACCAGTTGAATTTTTTAATCTTAGATGTATATATTCTAATTTTAAAGTTAGTATTTCCTCTCAATAATTACATGCCCCCGTTCTACGCCTTTACGTACACATACATATAAAATAACATCATGAACTCCACTCCAACTTAGATTCTAAGTTTTCCTTTTTATAAAAACCATCAAATGCGGCCCCCATTATATGCTTATATCCGTGTGCTAACCGTTTAAATAATTCCAAATTGTGCACTTTTGATTTGCATTATCATTACTCTTTCTCTTACCCTTTGTTCACTACCTTCTCGTGAACCCTATTTCTCTCTATAAATACACACCATCACTTCCATTGAAGCTCTCAACCATATATTCTTTAATTTCATCTTTTGTTTCAAGTCGTATAAGTCAAGCTTTTCAAGCCATGTCGAGCATTGGAATGTCCTGTGCTAGAGTTTACTTGATGCAGAAGAACCTTGAGAAGAAGCTGAAGCAGAAAGAAATGGAGGAAGGAAGAGAAAGAGGGACAGTTGGGGTTGAGCAGACAGAAAAGAACCCTAAAAATGTCGTCTCTACTACTACTAATACGAGTAAGAGCAATAAGGTTCATCCTGGTAACTTCACCTCCATAGCTGGGACGCAATGAAATGTATGAATGGAATGGAATGGATCGATATATGGGTTGATCCATCCATTTGGTATACACAAATTCAACACTCTGGTTTGTACTTGTATTGTTGTGTGTGTGAGGCCTTAGGTTTGTGTCTTATCTTAGTATGTGTTTGGTTTTTTCTTTTTGTGAACATGTGCCTTGGATGCATGGTGGATGAATTAGTATTGTAAATTTAAGTTTTTAAATTATGTATTATAAGTTGCATTACAATTGTGAATATAAGTTATAGACATAATTACTAATGAGAATGATAATATAAAAATTAAATTAAGGATTAAAAGAGATAAAAGTTTTTTGTGATTTAAGTAATAATAATTAAAAATTTTAAAAATTATTTATAACTTTCAATTTTTCATTAAAATATCTTCTATTAAAAAGTAACGATGAAATACACGTAATATGAATATCACCGATTAATTGTTGTTTATATGATAATCAAATTTAACTCTTAAAATTGACAATAACTAATTAAATCTGCTTCAAACAAATAATTTATTATAAATATTTAAATTATTAAAATTTAGGTTTACTTATTAATTGTTATATCAGTAATATTTACTTAATTTATGTGTGATATTTATGTCACGTATATTTTATAATAAAAATGCTGAAAATTTGAAAACCACACAAAATTTTGGATAATTTTAAATATTAAAATTCTTAAATCACATAAATTCTTATCTCTTTCCTCAAGTTGATTTTAATTTATTAAAATTCCTATATCCAAATATACAATAAGTTAGTAATTAAATATATAAGATATTCTTATTAAATGATGAAAGATCATCTTTCAAGCGATAGTGTTCCAAGATTACAATAAGTGCTTGAAAAAAAGGAAGGTCCTCCTCCACTCTCTTTTAAAACAAATTAAATTAAGACAAGCCGTACTTATCACCATCAACTTTATTACTCCATTTGATATCAGCAAATTAGGTTAAGCACTATGATTATATATTACTACTTGTGGTACTTTGATTTTCGGAAATAATCTCTCTATTAGTTAGGGATAAAATTACATAATAATAAATCTCCCCAAATTTTATATTTACATTTTTACTAAATTATTGTTATTCTTATTATAATTATCATATTTTAACCGTACAAGCTTCCGTCGAAGAAATCACTCATTTGAATTTTTTGGTATTTGTATTTATATTTAAAATAAATTTGGCCGTATAATAGTTCTTCTATTGAACACCAATCAAAATTAGAACATGTTTTAAAATTGAAAATAAACATACCTTACAAGTGTACTGAGAATTTCTATGTTGGGATTTAATCAAAACTGGGATAATTGTTGAAAATGTTGCTCTTACCATCGGTAAAGATCGAATCTTTATAGTGCTGAGGTGTTGATTTCATCCCCAAATCTCAAACCTCACGCGGCCAATCTAATTGGTTGGGATTTTGTATTCACATAGCCCTCCAAGTCTTCTAAGCCCTAGTCTTTTGTCCAATTAATGGAGACCACTTCATCAACTGAAACATTTTCTCGCAGGTAACAGCACTCAATGTGTACGTGTGAACTATGATGCAAAAAAGTGTATATTATAGAGATAGATGCAGAATTATGATACTGAGATTGACATCCTAGAAAGAAAGGTTCCACCATTTTAGGCTGGGAAAAGTTTAAAGAGTTTTCCTGCAAATACAAAACCTACTCACATAGACAAATCCATGGTTCAAATACGTTTTTAAGAAAACTAAAAAGTCACAACTTAAGACAGTCGAAGACCTAAGCTCACCAACAAGCAACATTTCTCTCGATTTGGATAAACCAATTCACTCCTATCCCTCTAACAAACTGGACATCCATGACAAATTCTTAAGACCAATTGCCTAGGTAAGTAATAGCCTGATTCCCTACTATTTGGTATTTCTTCCACGTTCTGCGAGCTTTGCTGCAACCTGCTCTTCAGACAATGGAAGATAGTAGATCCGTGGGGTGGCTTTGGTCTTCTGGAAGAGATCGTCCAGCGTAACAATTGGAGGCTCATGTTTCTCAGGCAGAGGAGGTGGTGGATGAGCAAACCTTTCCTTGGCAAGTGGTGGGTTAGACAGAGGTGGAGGTGGTGGAAGGACAGGTGGGGGTGGAAGTTGCTGCCTAGGTACCTGTTGACGGGGTGAGGGCTGCGGCTGCAAAGTTGGAGCAGCAGGGACACTAGGAGTTACGGGCGTCACAGGTGACTGAGGAGGAGCCTCCACCCGCATCTTTACTTCTTGTGAGTCAACGAAGTCAGCCACCAGTAGGCGTCCACCATTGGGTGGCCATTGTAGGTTGTACACAGCATTTCGAGTTTCTATGGCTTCGTCCACAGATGAGTACTGCATCAACATGATTTCAAAGGTCAATAGAAATCTAGAGTGCCATACAGACTCATCGAAACACATACATACTGACAACAATGGTGATTATATAGAAAAGGTCAAAGGTACCAAGTCCACAAATCTACCACATTGCAGAGAGAGAGAGAAAGCTTACAGTAACATAGCAATGAGTTTTTATCTGATCCATCCAGAAACTGGTAAAAGTACCAGTTTTTTCAAGAAGTTCCTGGACAGCTTTCAGGGTGAAAGGACGAACAAAACGATCAATCCTGAGAGAATTTGTCGGAGGCTTTTGTGATGGTGGAACTGAAAAGCACAAGAGATAGAGAGCCTTATTAGGTACTAAAACAACTTTTGCTCAAGTTCATTACAATCGAGGAAAAAATAACTCACCAACTCGCTCCTTGGGTGTATCCTCACTCACAGATGAGTCGGATCGAGAAAAGTTGCGCTGCATGGGTGCGCGCTGAACTGCATCTTTGGGGATTGTGGTGGGTGTGAGATTGGTGGTTTCAGTTTCGGAAGTCTTGATGCTTTCAGAATTCCATCTGCGTTGCCTCTTCAGTGGCTCATTTACAACATTTTCTTTATCTGTGAATGACATTCAGTCAAATAAAAAGTTAGTCCTTCAGAACCATATTCTTTGAACATTAAAAACAAGAGAAACCATCTCACTAACAAGAAACGGATGGGAAAAACTGGTAGGTAAAGTGGAAGAACACGTAAATAGAATTAGCTTTAAACTTGTGGCATGACTTCAGGACAAGAATACCCAATTCTTCCATGGCAATATACCAAAATTAGAAGTTGTCTCCTGGCAATAAGCCTAACGTCAAAGATGAAATTTAAAGAACAATTATAAAAACATATTTGCCACTAAAATGATCATCGCCTTGTCCAACTTATTAGTGATCATACAATAATTCAAAGACAATTAGGTAATAAATGCAAAATTCATATTTTGACATAGAAGTAAAACCATATCAGCAAATGAAACAAAAAGAACATCAATAAAGCAGACAATATGAATTAGTAAAATTTGTAAGAATAAGGTTAGGTGGGAAAGGAAATTCAATAATGCAGGCTCACCATTAAGCTTCCTTTTCTCTGTGGGCACAGAAGGGCGAATCTTGTTCTCATCATGTACTTCTTTTTGCTCAGTAGATGAATCCTTTCCAACAACATCAGCAAGATTTTCCTCCTTCCCAGCAATTACTTCATTTTTCTCAGTCTTATCTCCAACTTCATCAGGATTATACTTTGAATCAATTTGCTTACTTTCCAATACATCATCCTCCATAGAATCATCACCAGAGCTTCTGTCTAAATTTAATTTTTCTGAGTCTATGATTTCTACAATATCATTTTTCTTGCTTATATCTGCATTTGAAGCATTGATGGTATCTTTATCTCCAACTGATGGCTTCTTCTCTTGTGGCTCTTCAACATCCATTGGATGTGATTCACCACCAACTGGGACAACATTATCCGATAATGGTTCCACAATCTCTGGTTTAACAACATCTAGTTCTAATTTGACATTATCAGCAATTATATTATCCTTTAGTTCTAATTTTTCATTAATTGACACAGAATCAGTAGAAATAGAATCAGATTTTACTTGAAACCCTAAATTAGGGCTGACCTCAGATACCTGGTTTGCTGTTGTAGAAGTGTCATACATTGCATCCTCGTGTGCAGGCTTCATATCCTCCTTGTCCAGCAGGGACTTGGAAACCTCTTTCTCCATTTGGGGCTTCAAATCCTCACCCTCCAGCTGGATCTTTGTATCCTTATCATCCTGCTGGAGCCTTGAATCATCAATCCCCAAAGTCTCCTGCGTTTCAGAACCATGTGCAATTTGACCACTTAATGTGCAGTCAGAAGTCACATTCCCTTTAACTCCAATGCTGGTATCCAATGCAAACTCAGAAACCACATTCTGTGTAACAGTAACACTGGTCTCAACTGTGTTTGTGTTAGCTGCAAGCTCCCCTTCCACTGTATATGGATTAATTCCACCATCCGTTACAATATCTTCTTGAACTTTGTATCCTTGATCCTCGGCTTCTAGACTATCATTGATGTCAATCTGAAAATCCTGGGCCGTAGTATTATCAACCTTCTCTTTTTCATTAGCATCATCAACTACAACTTCAGCCTTCTTCCTAGCAATAGAAACCGGTTCAGATTGCTTTTCCGCACTTACATGCTGGGGATCCAAATTTATGCCATTGTTTGCATCCCTTGTAGCATTTTCCCTCTCAATGCGAAGTGCTTCATCCAAGCGTTTTATTAGATCATCCTTCAAACCTTTAGTTGTTAGTTTCCGTTTCTTTAGCTCCTCCTTCAATTCTGTAACCTTCCACTGATCTATCGGTCGATTGTCTAGAATTGGGTATCGGGACGACATCTTTTCCAACTAATATCACCTTCACAATCCTGCAAACATCAAATGCAACTCAAATTTATCTACTTACATAAACCATCTAAATCATACAGACATTTTGGAGGATAGGAAGATAAAGGAAAAGATCATGATGAAATCAACTATGAAGTAATGATATGCTGAAATAACTATGATTTCACAAGAGGAAATGCAAAGGTACACAACAATATTATTTGTCAATGGAAAGAACATCTGCAAAATTATCTTTAAAACAAAATTGAATAAGTGGAAAAAATATCATTGTAAACATCTTCGAGGCAAAGAATGGAAGAAAATTCCACAACTCATGCACAACAATGTGACATCTTTTGCGCATGTAACAGAATCAAACAAAAACCAAATGTCACAGCTTTAATGCTGGAAACCAATGATATTCTGTTCAAAGGCACATGATTTTACCTAATGCTCCATTTGGTTTACCAGATAAACACAAGTCATTCCACGAGAAAATGTCCCCTTTACCAGATAAACACAGGTCATTCCACCAGAAAATATCCCTCCTTTAATGACATGTCTATACTTTTCATATTGAACAAAGCACTGTTACAGTACATATTTTGCAGACTTTCCCTTTTCCAAACAAGCTTTGATATTAGAAGTATTCACAACCGAGAGCAAGTTAAAATGACAAAAAAGAGTAAACTCATTGAATCACCTGGTACAGCCCAGCTATTACAGAAGAGACATCAAATCGGTAAAAAAAAATTCCCCAGAATACACGACAAGGGAACAGAAACATTGAAATGAAGAGCCAAAACCCAAAGTGTCAAATCGAGAACAAGTCGTAGACCTGAATGTGCGATAATCCTCTGACCTCGATTCCAGGAAACTCACGCACCCACGACGACGACGAAAAGCTCGACAACAGATTTTGTAAAAAACCCTAAATTTCACAACACAAAACCCGACATTAGAGATCGATAAACCAAATGCCCGCGGAGTAAAATAAAACTGCAAAAAAACTGCCGCCCAGTGGATAATTTATTTCACAGCGAACCCTCGAATTCGACCCACTGGACCAAACACAATCTTTTTTTTCTTCTAAATTTCCTGGAAAATAAACGAAGAACAAAAACCAACTGAACCAAAGAGACTACTGAGACAGTGCGAGAAAACGCAAACGAAGGCTTCTTTATAAAGAGGAAATCATGAAAAGGATAAAATGGAAAATGGAAAATTGAGCTACTGACAATTCCCAATCTTTTTGTCCGTTTGCGTTAACATTTGGGCGTTAGGGTTTTTGGGTTTTGCCATTATATTGCGTTAAAATGTCGCCTCAGAACACTTTTTTTTATTTATTAATTTAAAAGATAAAATAACACAATACAAATACAATCGGATTTTTAAAAAACTCAATTAATTAAATCATAAAATTTTAAATCGATTAATTAATAACTTTTACTTTTGTAACTTTTATGAATTAATAAATTAATAAATAATTAATTAATACACCCATATCTAAAATAAAAGTCGTTTTAGAGAGATTTTAATTATTCAAAATAAATGTCGTTTGTGACTTTTCATGCATGTTTATAATTTTACTTCCAAAATTACCTTTTAATTTCTCTCATATCTTAATTACACAGATTACACAGATTATATTTTCAAGACACTTCAACATGTAATTAATAAGGGTATATTAAATATTTCATTAACTTTCTTAATAAGTGTGCATCCCTCTAAAACGACTTTTATTTTAAATAGGAGGGAGTAATATTCTTTAATTAAATTTTAAATTTTTAAATAAATATATATTTTAAATTATTTATTTTTATATATTTTTTATAATTATTTAATAACAATTACCTTTTTGAAACTCAAATTCCTTATTTTACTAGTTTAATTTTTGATCTAATTTAAAACATTGATAAAAACATAAATTTAATAGTTATAACATAATTAATAATTTTTTAGTTTTATAATAATAAAAAGTATTATATTATAAAAATGAAAATTTTATTTTATGTATAAATGTATCTTATTAAATTTGTTTATTTTAATATTAATTAAATATTTTGAATTAGAATAAAAATGAAAACATTTGAAGTAATTATGTACAGAAAATAAAAAATCAATTAACTAATTTAATTTAAAATTGTATTTTAAAAATTAACATTAAAATTAATTATGTGTTAAAAAAAATTAACACGTCATCAACTACCAACAGAAAAACATAAAATGTAATAAATAAATAGATAAATAAAACATTATTATTACCATCTTTTGTAGTCTCGACGCTAAGCTACTAGAGATCGGCTCTGTCTCTGTCAGACATTTTATCGAACACTCGAAGCTCTAATCGAATCTCACGTCCTCCTGTACGTTGCAGAGAAAAGCGATGTTTCGAAGGTATGCGTTCTGTATTTGGTTTTTCTAGTTGAGGTATGCAATTACAGCACCAATTGGTATTAGTTGAATATTTGCGGATTTGTAGGTCGATTTTGGACTTTGCGTCTCGTCGATCGTTTAGGACAATTCCGAGGCAGCCGACGTATCAGGCATGTATTTCATAAGTATCTTAATAATTTTTGAAATTCTTAATCTCGGGTTGGAACGTTGAGGGACTCTTCATTGAATGCTGTTCTATTTTAAAGCTGTTATGTTATTTTTTCTGTGTTTTTGCGTTCTATCCCAGTTTTTGGATTGTGGGTTTTATTTGATTTAGAATGGGAAGTTGGGCAAAGGACAGGGAACTGGGTTTGTTGAGTTCCAGCTGATGGGAATGTGTTGTTATTAGCTTCTGCAGTTGGTCAATGCTTTTTGGTGATACTGATATTTAGTTTGCTGTTAATTCGAGCAGACACCGTCGTTCATTTATACAAAGAGACAATTTTCAACTTCCTCCAAGGACAATGGATCCCCGAAAACTGGTTCTGAAGGTAAAACACCAGAAGCAAAAAGCAATTCAACAAATTTTGTATTGGGGAGTGCCATTGTTGCTGGAGTAGCTCTTTTAGCATATCAATCAGGCTATTTAGACAAAGTTGTTGTTAAAGATCAGCAGGGTTCTCATCATTCAGCTGAACTTGAAATTGACCATAAACAAGTAAAGGAAACTCAAGACTTAGGAGAGCAAGTGGTATCCACGACAAGTGAAGAACCCTCCGCAAAGATTGAAAGCCAAATAGATCTTCCTGGTGTTGGAACTGAAAAGAAGATTGAGACTCTTGTAGATCCTCCTAAAGTTGATACCAAGAAGGATGATGAAAGTCCTAAAGACTCGCCTCATGTTGAGGTTCAAATTGATGTTCCCCACCAGCAAGCTTTTGGTTTAACGGAAGAAGGAAATCAAACTCATGTAGAAGTGGCATCTGATGTGAAAACAGAAGCTGAGGGAATTAATGTCCAGGACAAACATAAATTGGAATCTTCTCATAACACAAGTACCGAAGCTAGTGTACCTACCGAAAGCCCAGAGGCAAAAACTGATGTATATTCCAATGAGAATGTTCAAGTTAGACAAGTACAACAAGAGGCTAGCTCGGTTCCTGAAGACGATCTTGGACCCACTCAGCATCACACTGCAGAAAAGAGATCAGAGGTAATCTGGCAGTTTGTGGATAATTTGGTGCATAAAATTGCATAGGAAAAGAAAGAAAAAGGAGTATCAGGGAAAAAACTCTCAATATCAATTCTCAATTATAAAGATGTAGTAACAATGAATCCAAACCGTATAACTATAGAGAAAGTCCTAACTGGACTTGAAACTAAGACCTTTTTTTTTCCCAACAAAAGTTTTGCGAGATCTTGTATTTGATGATCCCAAACTAGAAGCCTTTGTGCAATTGATCCCTTTTTTAAGCTTGAAACGGATCTAGGGAAATCATGGAGTCCACTATGTTTGCTATGCTGTTTGCACAGTTAACAACTGTGTTTGATATTCTGCCATGGCAGCCTGCGGTTGAGAAAGATAGAGAAGGGGCAAGTCTACTTGATACATATCTTCTTAAGGATAAGGCTGAAGAAAGCTCAGTGACTAAAGACTCTAGTGAGCAGGTAAACAAGCAATATATGCTTTTTACTTGGCAGATTAATGTTACATTAATAGGAATGCTTAATTGCATGGACAGAAATTTTACAGAAAGGAACTACTGAAATTATCTTCTTTGCAAATGTAGGCAATAGAAGAATCAGATGATGGTTCTATGACAGTTGACGGGAAGCTGGTTCTGAATTTTCTCCAAGCAATTCATGCAGCTGAAAAGAGGCAAGCTGAGTTGGATACCCGCACTTTTGCCGAAGAGAAAAAGGCCTTGAAGGTATATTTGTTCCTGGCTTGAACTATTAATAATCTTGATGTACATTCTGGAATGTAATTTTGTTGTATTCTTTCCTTGGTATGCAAGAAACTTGAGTTAGCATCAGTAGAGGTAATCTGATTCCTGTTGGTGCTTTCTCACACTCTGTGCTTTGGTCATTCTGGTCCTTATTCTATGTTCAGGAGAAGTATGAAAAGGAATTGAGGGATTTGAGGGCTAGAGAATTCATGCGTGCAGAAGAGGCAGCAATCCTTGATAAGGTTTTATAGATCATCTCTTATTACCTTTTTCATTATTGATGAATGGAGTTAAACAGAGTTGACAGGATATGCGCATAAATACGAACAGTTAGGCTACTTTTAATCCAACCTCTCCCTGGCAATTTGTACCCTGTAACCAGACTATAACTTCAACCATTTCAGGAACTAAAAAGAGAGCGAGCAAAAGCAACAGCTGCTATCAGAGCACTTCAAGAAAAAATGGAAGAGAAACTTCGCATAGAGCTTGAAAAAAAGGTGTTCATATTTTTTATTTTGCAAAAACAGCATATATCTTTTGGAGCTAGTTGTTTAGTTGCTAATTCAAGTTGTGATTGTAGGACACCGAAGTCAAAAAGAAACTTGAAACATTGCAGGAGTTGGCAAAAGCAGAACTGTCTGCTGCTATTGCTAGTGAAAAGGCAGCACAAATAGAAAAGATGGCTGAAGCAAACCTCAATGTGCGATATTTTCTTTAAATGAAAATGAGTTATTTTCAACTATATTTGCTGGTTTATGATTTTTTGTAAGATTATTTGTTGCTTAATGTGAACCTTAAGGAATATTGGTCAACAGGATTTAGATGCTCTTCGTCCTTTATTTTCTCATGCTGAATTTGGAACCTTTATGTTGAGATAACTCTGATTGCTTGCTGGTGATGTTGTTTCTTAAAGCCTGAGGTGTTCAGATTTCTTTTCTTTTGTAGATAAATGCGTTGTGCATGGCTTTCTATGCAAGATCTGAAGAGACGCGTCAAATCCATTCTGTTCACAAGCTTGCATTGGTAATAGTCTTCATTTTCGTCACTCAATTGCTACATACACAAGCACATATGTGAAGTATCTTACACGTATACTGTGGTTGATTTCATGTCCCCAATTTCTGCTAATGATTTTATTTCGTGCTCAGCAAATTGATTTTTATCTGGATTGTAGGGAGCACTAGCATTGGAAGATGCACTAACAAAGGGGTTACCAATTCAACAAGAGCTTGATGTTTTAAATCCATATATTGAAGGAATTGATAAAGACTCACTTTTGCATTTGGTCCTCTCGACCCTTCCGGAAGAAGCACGGCATAATGGCACAGATACTCTGCTGCAATTGAATCAAAAGGTAAGCAACTTGGCAAACCTAAAGTTGCAGAATTAAATTCTGCCACCAATAATTGTGATTGCTCATTCGCTTGATGTGTCCTCATGCAGCAACTTCTTCAGAAACTTATGAATCAGATATTGAAATGTTTACTTTAGAGGCAGTACGCTTAGTCGTTAATACTTTTTGCGCCAAAAAGTGGTTTTTGTTTAGAAAGAGTTTAGGATATCGATGTACAGAATATGTTTGCTTTCTCACTAACTAATATCCATTTCTCACTAACTAATATCCATTTCGGTTTTAGTTCAACGCCCTGAAGGGACCACTTCGACACTACATTTTGATGCCACCAGGTAGCGGTGGCCTCTTGGCGCATGGTTTGGCTCAGGTTGCATCCTGGCTAAGGGTATGTGATCATAGAAAATTATCTGAATATCTATTTTAGACTTGTATGGGGTACTGTATTGATATAGTTTTTGCAGATTAAGGAAGTTGACCCATCCGGAGAAGGGATCGAGTCCGTGATTACTAGAGTCGAGAGTTTCCTAGCTGAAGGAAAGCTTGCTGAAGCAGCAGATACTCTCCAAGAAGGTGTCAGAGGCAGCCAAGCTGAAGAAATAGCTGGACACTGGGTGAAGCGAGCCAGGAACAGAGCCATCATAGAGCAAGCTTTAACCGTACTCCAATCGTATGCAACTTCCATTAGCCTAACCCAATAATACCATTGTTATCACCTTCACTCTTGTGTGATTAAGCTTGCCATGGCTGTACCGGTACTCATTTCCCGCTTAACCCTCCGATCAGATTATTGACACAGGAAATTGAATTCTGAGTTTTTGTTTAGCAACAGAAAAGTGTAGTATCACCCATTAGATTAACCGCAATCCCAAATAAGAGAAGTTTTGTTTCTTCATGATCAAAATTCCTTGTTCATGTTCTTGAAGATAGTATGATGGTGGGCTGCCCTATTGAGAGTAACTCTGTTCATGAAAGGTATTTTAGTCAACAAGCTGGCATTTCATGGTGTTTCTTCAATTTCACGTATGCCATTCATTGTTCCCATTTCCCAGATGAAAAGAAAAGTTTCTTTCTTTCCTCTCCATAAAGTTTTCCCTGATAATGTATCCAATCTTTATCCCTGTGTCAAATATGTGAGCTTTTTGTTGTCTCCCATGTATAGATGTAATCCGATTCGGTTTAAAGTCAACGGGACAAGTTTGAAATTGGACTCAGGATTCAAACTTACACAATTTTTTGGAGTTGATCAATCATGACAAATTAGTAAGAATTTGGGTCATTTTGACTTAGAATTAAAAAATTAAACTAGATTTAATCGGTTCGAATTTTGATATTTTGGATCGATTAGAATTGGATTTGAAAACAATTTTAAGTTATGATTTAAATTTAAAAATAATCTTCAATTTCGAAGCCCATTACAAACCCTAGATGAAATTGATAATAATCAAATTACTCTTAAATTTTTATTCATCATGTTCTTGGAGCACAATTAAATAGGGGAATGTATGTATTTGAGATTCCATATTCTAAGGTCGACCAAGTCCATGTGCTTCAAGGCTCTGCCCATGTGAATCTTATTCCCATTTTGATCAATAATTCAAGCCTCTCGTTAAATGTTAATTAACAATTATAATACGGTATCGCATTGATTATTATTTTTGGGCTTTGATATCAAGTTAACTAGTCTAACCCGAATCAAAGCCTGAATATATTTTCTGTGAACGTTATTTTGAATAAAACTGTTGAAATATAAGAGTGGGAGTTTGTCCCACATTGAAAAAAAAGAAGAAAGAAGACCAACATATAAGTCTAGTGGGGTACTCCACCTATCACCAATTGGTTTTAGGATGGAACCTCACTTAGGCTTATATGTAATCTAACTTTCCTTCTCGTGTGGGCCGGTAGGCCCATTATAAATTCTAACATGGTATCAGAGCAGGTTGTTCTTATGTTAGTCGTTAACACCTCCGAATGATAGATTATGTCACGTGTTAGACCCACACGTGAGGGGGGTGTGTTGAAATATAAACGTGGGAGTTTGTTCCACATTGAAAAAAGAGAGGAAAGAAGACCAACATATAAGTCTAGTGGGCTACTCCACCTATTACCAATTGGTTTTAGGATGGAAC
>JANKOD010000191.1:25535662-25550681 GCA_026284645.1 Erythroxylum acuminatum
ATAATCTATATAAAAGATTTGGTTAGATATATTTTCATTTATGTTTCATATAGTTTAAAATTATATAATAATTAATACACTATGTTTTGCATATTGTTTAATATACTTTAAATAATAGTTAGATACATAAATAATTTTTATTACAAAATGAAATATAGTTAAAATTAAAATATTTTTATTTTTATATTGTCAAACAGTCTACTGTATGAAATTATTAAAAAAACTCTTTTTAAATGACAGTCAAATAATCAACTAACTTCTTAGAAAAGTTTTTCTAAAAAGATATACAAAAAAAAAATTCTTCCAACATAAGCTCAACGAAACAAATGCTGCATCATGTAAGAGTTTTGAGTTTGATTCCTTTGAAATCTCTTACTCCTCCTGTTAGAAAGTTTCAATTTACAGGATCCAGCTGCTTCAAAATGGTTGACATGAAAGGAGACCGAAAAAGGCTGTGAGAATATGAAACTGCTTAGAAGATATACAAATGGAGACAATTATAACTCTAGACTCCATAGCCAAATCATTAGAGGTTTTTGTTATAGTAATCTAAGCAGGTTGATAGGGGACAGTCTTAGCTGTATGAACATTATATTAAGTGAAAAAAGAAAAGAAGGTTGGAAAATATGCTTCTTCACAGAGCAAGTGGTCACACCAAAAGCAACGAAGACGATGCCCCACTTGTATAATCATCTACTTTGTCGTTTCGTACCAATTCCAAACCTGTTTTGTATTTTTTTAGTGTTAGTTCAGCACGACTCTCTTTTGTCGTTTTATGGGTCAATTTGGGTTTGAAAAATTGCTCTTCAAAGTGAAAATATGTTAAATTTGTAGATATTAGTAAAAATATATTAAACTTATAAATATTAATTGAATTATTTAATTTAAATAATCTTATCCGAAATCTTATTTATTGAATATTAAATGATGACTACTCTATCATTCTTGCCACCAACTTTAGTGTCATTTTGCGGGTAAACGTAGTTTTTAAAAAATTGTTTTTTAATGATTTGAGATTAAAATTGTTAAATTTATAAATATTAATGAAAATATATTAAATTTGTAAATATTTATTGAATTAAACTTATTATTTAATTTTAAATTCTTATTTTGTTTAATTATTTATTCAAAATATTTAATTTAACTTAAATGCCTTTTAATGAGTATTAAATAGAGGTCTTATAAGAGAACCAACCCCAAAAGCTAGCTTGAAGGGTGGAAGAGCCCATAAACTTATAAATTTCACATAAGTCTCTTTTATTACCGATGTAGGATAATTATATTGTAACATCCCACCATATTTCGTAACTCAGGCACCAGAAAGTTAGCTATACATTAGACCTTTTCTTAATCTTGATCGCAAAAGGTGGAATTACCCACCCTAGGCACCCCCACATTCCGGCTCGACAGAGTTGTGAGGGAGGTAAATTACGGTCTGATCTCAGTCAGCTCTTTAGAAGAGTGGCTTAACGTCGATGCGCACAAGGAGTCACTACATTGAATGAACTCCTACACTGCTATTACCGGGACTCGAACCTGAGACCTTAATCTCAACTTTCCTCCCAATTATCAACTGAGCTAGCGGTGCGGGCGCATTAGGCCTTTTCTAATTTTTGAGCAAACATTGCTGTACTGAATTCACCACCTACATACTCATAAGCTAGCTATACACTAAATCTTTTCTAGCTCCGGGCAAACACTACTCTACCAGCGTTATCACCCGTGTACCCACAGATTAACTGTGCAATTGTTACAGTTCTTGTCAAGAACCCACCCAAAAGCTGTGGACTATTACAAGGAGCGCCGTGGCGATATCATTATTGTCTTCGAACTTTAGTGTCCAATGTCAATCCCTTTCACCTTTTGTAAGTCCTTTGCTAATTAATCCGTACATCATGATCGTCAACTAGAGTTAGAGATACACGCTTGCTAGAGCGTAGGTTCTTTTGAAAAAGCCAAGAAGATGACTATTATTAGATGCTTCTTTAATCAACTTTTGTCTTTTGTCACTTCAACAGCTTCCTTCGTGTTTCCTCCGTCAGCTTTGTCTTCTGTTGGTAATGCACTGTGATTTAGTTTAATCTAAAGCCTTCAGAGCTTGTCCACGTACGGACTATTGTTATTTATTTATTGACAAATCATTTCAAAGAATCAAAATGAGTTCAAATTTTCCATGTGGGTTAGTCCTCGTCGATTCAAACTTGTTTAATTAATTCTTAATTGATTAATCAGACTGAAAAGCAAAGTTCTCCTAATTGTTGGATACAGCCACTAATTATATAATCTATATAAAAGATTTGGTTAGATATATTTTCATTTGTGTTTCATATGGTTTAAAATTATATAATAATTAATACATTGTGCTTTGCATATTGTTTAATATACTTTAAATAATATTTATATGCATAAATAATTTTATTACAAGATAAAATATAGTTAAAATTAAAAGTGTCTTTTATTTTTATATTGCCACTCTTTCAAAAAAGTATTTTTTTAAATGACAGCCAAATAGTCAATTGAATTCTTACAAAAGTTTTCTTCAGAAAAGATCTACAAAAAAAAAAACTCAACTAACAAATATTCTACTCACATAATTCAAATTAAACATAGGCTTAGTCATATTTTTAATTAGAAAGTAATTAATAATATTAATTTTTTTTAGATATTACTATTATTATTATTTGTCTTCGTCCCATCTTACTGTTACCAGATTTAGTGTGTCTGAATCGGACGTGGTAAAACATCAACATCGTTCATTATAATGTAATCATTGTCCTGAATCAAAATTAGAAGCAATAGGACCAATAAATTCACATAAACAATCTGCAGATGCAGGAATCAATTTGTAATAACAGGAACTATAATTTATTAAAACTTTTAAGAAAATAATTCGTAAAAATATATTAATATAATCATCATTTATATTAATCTCATCATTTATTTATATATTCATATATTTGATTTTTTAAATCTTCTGTTCACCTCAATAGTTCTTTTATGTTATTATAATAGATATAAATTTCTCAACCCGTGAAGAATAAAGCTGCCTATTATTGAGTCTATCCGGTCTCGTATGTTAGCGAAATTTTTACTAGATGTTATTGTTGTCGTTATTGTCGTATATTTAACTTTATTAATATTTTATTTGTTAATTATTATATACATTCAACAATTTATTTAACATAAATTAGAACTATACTTTCTCAAAACTGGTCTTATGTCCCAATCACCGCTAGAAGAAGGAAATGAGTGGGATTTTGGAAAAAAGGAAGAGATAATACGTAGTGAAGTGTGTTTGGTTCATTGCCAACTAAGACAAAGACAAATAGATAAAAAAGGATGGGTTTGGTTTGGTTTGGTTTTCCGATTCGGCTTGGCTTAGGCGTAGACTAAGCAGTGAGTACTCAGGCGTTGCTCTTTCCCATTTGGCAGCTTCTGTTTTTATCTCAATGCCTATTTGGTTGAATTTTTGAAGGCTGAAATAAGTACTTTTTTTATCGCAAAAGTCTTGTTTTAAAATAAGTATTTGACTGTAAAATAAAGAATATTTTTTTAGTGGATATAATTTTTTTGACAGCTAAAATACAACTTTTGAAGCAGCTCAAATTTGGAGCTTCTCAAAAAAGTATTTTTTCATATAGATTTTTAGATTAATTAATGAGTCTATTTTTAGTCCTTTTAGTCCTTATGTTTTATACATAATTTCTGCAATACCTACAAACACATCTTCACGTTTATTTTGAGATTTATATCATATTATTAGAATTTTTATACGTTTTTATATTTATTTTTTATATTAGTTTTATTTACGTTATAATCCATATAAAACATTTGGATAGATATATTTTCATTTATGTTTCATGTGGTTTAAAATTATATAATAATTAATATATTTTGCTTTGCATATTGTTTAATATATTTTAAATAATATTTACAAGCATAAATTTTTTTATCACAAAATAAAATATATAGTTAAAATTAAAAGTGCTTTTTTTATATTGTCAAATAGCCTATTGTATAAAGCTCTTTAAAAAAAATCATTTTTTTAAATGACAGCCAAACAATCAACTGGCTTCTTAGAAAAACTCTTATTAGAAAAGCTCTACTGACAAAAGCTCTACTAATATAAGCCCATCTAAATAGGCACTTACTCAATAACAAATGTAAATGTTTTAAATTATTATAAAGCTAACAAAAAAATATTTAAATATAAAATATAAAATTAAATAATAATTTTTATTGAACTTCCTAATCGAGGTTCATGAGTTTTTATCACGAAAATAATTTTTTTGTAAAATACAAAAAAAGGCTTTATATAATTAGTGACCCTCCCGTAACCTCGCACAATGGGAAGTTACATGTAGTGACCCGATGAATTTGCCCTTACTTTTACACGTAAACAAAATATGTAGTTTTTTAAAAATAGAATTTTGTAAAAAGATAATTACACTAATTAAAGGTTAAATAATTAAATTAAAATAATACTATTTTACAATTTTTTTAGATAAGCTGTTTAATTTAATTTAATTAATTAAATTTAACAGAGTCAGCTGTATAATAATGGTAAAAACAGGACAAGACAAAATGTAGTTTTTTAAGTTTTAGGTGGCTAAGTTATTAAGGTTATAGCCAAGCCGAACCGTAAGATGTTAGCGTAGTTCATGGAGTTGTCGGTGGTCCTGTGAACGCTAACTGCAAGCTGAGCAAAGCTTGACTCACTCTCATCTCATCTCTTTTAATTATCTTTCTTCTTCGCTTCTTTTCCACGACATCTGTAGATGCTAACACATTCTCTTCATCTTTACTGCATCTCTTCCTCTCTCCATCTCTCTAAGAGGTAAGTAACTAACTGAGACCCACTTACACCGCTCTCTTTTGGAATTGTATTTTGCTATTGCTTTCCACTCAATGTGATTTGTCGTTCCTGGTATTCCTGGAGGAGGTGGTCTCCTTAACTGTTGTTAGATTTGATCCATTCTCATTCCCTCTGCTTGAGATTTGATGCGCTATCTTTTGATTCATTTCAAGTTCGATCCACTCTCTGACTATCGCTATCTTCAGAGAAACAAAGTCTAGATTTTGCTTCAATTTCTTTCTTTTGGGAAATTTCCAACCACTTCAAGTTCGCTTCTTTTATTATAATTTCTAAAAATTGAATCTTTCTTCTGAATGGCGACAAGGGCATAGTACTTTGGCTTTAGTTTTACTTCTTGGTTGATTGGCATTGGATTCGTTTTAAGATTTTAGTGTTTTTTACATGGTTTTAGTTCAATTGAGCTCAAGTTGGGGAAGCAATTAGTGGCTGCTTGCGTCTGATCTGACACCAAGTTTTGCATTGGGACTTTTGTACTTTTGTTCTGGCAGAGGATTTTGATGCTTTGACTGTGTAAGGCAGGCAGATCTGGGGAGGGGCAAGGTTTTGCACTGATTTATTTGTGTTGGGAATCTTGAAGTTAAGTAAAACTGGCGACCACACTCGCTTGGAGGTTGGCTGCCAGCAATGGCAACGGCCTTGCCACAAATGATATGGTAAAGTTCACACCTTTGCTTGGTTATGTACTCTGAGCATGAGATTCAGATACTTATGCTGATTCGTTGTATCTTGATTGATGTGGTACGGGCTGGATCTCAGTGATCTGATAGTTGCTCATTGGTGTATCTGATTCTTTATTGGATTGTAATGGAGTTACTAAAGATGTATTTAATGTTCTTTTTTGTTTTGCTCTGGTAAGAAGACGCACAAAGTTCCTGGAGATGCTTCTTTTCATTGCTAATTTCTGATCCCAGTTTAGATACTGAACCAGAAATAGGTGGCATTTCTGATATATATTCTGTCCCTCCCCCTCACATCTATCAAAATATTAAAAAATGGAAAAGGGATCAGATACGTTGAAATTCTCCATGTCTTTGATCAATGTTTTGTTTGGTAGATGTGTATGAATAAATCTACATTCTCCCTTTTCATGGTTTCAGGAAAAAAATGTTGATGCAAGACTTCAAGATTCAGAGCCCCCTACTCCACACTCTGTTATGAAGATGGGTTTACGGTCAGTTCTAATCTAATTTAGTAATGTAGTCTTCAAGAACAACGTGCATACAACTAAATTGGCATCTTTTGTTGTTTGTTATTCGTTGCTCATCTATGTTCGCAATTTCTAAGGCGCTGAAATATTTTTGAATAATGTACTTAATCATGTTCCTGCCTTTTGAAAAAGGCAAATGCAACAAATCAGTTGCCAAAACTTTCAGAGTTTCCAAAGGTTGTGGCAATTGGTTACGACAAATTTTCTGACCTCTTTCACCCATCTCCTCTGCTAGTCTGCCATATGCAATGGCAGTTGGTTACCAAAGTCAATATTGTTAGGACTGATATGGGTGAGGATAATTTAGGAAAGGGGGAGAATAACAAAGAAGGGAATAAGCCTTGGATATGGAGAGTATACTCGAGGAGAAAGAAAGAAGGTGTAGAGGGGAGTGAGTTAGTTATGGGCTGAGTTGACAAAATAGAATGTCTTGGTGCTAAAAACTAGAGTTCTATCAATTATCTTTTCCTTATTTAGTCAGTAAAGGTACCACATGCCTTTGCGTAGAAGTCCACATGAGTGGGAAATATGTAAATGGTTGCGTAGAAGCACTTAAAACTACACTTTCTGAGTCATTAGTGCCAATTAAATCTCTGTCTATGTTTAATCTAAATGGTTGTTAATGCTCTGAATTTGTAATGATTCAGTTGTGCGGTTGCTTTGAAAATGGTTATTATTTGAGCTAGAAATTTACTGGAACCATGGCACTGGATGCCTAGTGATCATTAGATGAGTAGATTTTCTATGAGTTTGACATACTTCATGTTCAAACTTTTATGTTTGACGTCAGAAGGTGCATTATGCCATGAAAATATATTTCCTTTCCTAATAGAACAAAACAAAAGTACACTAATAAACAAACCAAAAGCATTCAGCTTATTTTCATTCCAATTTCATAAGGTGCTAAGTAAGAGACTTTTGATATAACTTTACGTGAGAAAATAACATTCTTAAATCATCTGCAGAGATCGTAGTAGTAGCATGGAGGACCCAGATGGCACATTGGCCAGCGTTGCACAATGCATTGAGCAATTGCGTCAAAATTCTTCATCTGCACAAGAGAAAGAATTTTCCTTAAGACAGTTGCTAGATCTTATTGAAACACGTGAAAGTGCCTTTAGTGCTGTTGGGTCTCACTCTCAAGCAGTTCCCGTACTTGTTTCTCTTCTCCGTTCAGGAACACTGGGAGTAAAAATACAGGCTGCTACTGTTTTAGGTTCTCTCTGCAAGGAGAATGAACTGAGAGTAAAAGTATTGCTTGGAGGATGCATTCCGCCATTGCTTGGACTTCTTAAGTCAAGCTCTGCAGAAGGTCAAATTGCTGCAGCAAAGACAATATATGCAGTTTCTCAAGATGGGGCAAAGGATCATGTTGGGTCTAAAATTTTTTCAACCGAAGGAGTTGTGCCAGTGCTTTGGGGGCTGCTTCAAAGTGGGCTGAAAACTGGCAACCTAGTTGACAATTTGTTGACTGGAGCCCTTAAAAACCTCTCTAGCAGCACTGAGGGATTTTGGTCTGCAACGATTCAAGCTGGTGGAGTGGATATACTAGTGAAGTTGCTCACAGCAGGGCAGTCAGGGACCCAAGCTAACGTATGTTTTCTTCTTGCATGTATGATGGTGGAGGATGCATCAGTTTGTACTAAAATATTGGCTGCAGATGCTACTAAACAACTTCTTAAGTTATTGGGACCTGGTAATGAAGCTTCTGTTAGAGCAGAAGCTGCAGGTGCTCTTAAGTCTCTTTCTTCTCAGTGTAAAGAAGCTAGAAAGGAGATAGCAAATTCTAATGGTATTCCGGCCTTGATAAATGCTACTATAGCTCCATCAAAAGAATTCATGCAGGGTGAGTATGCACAGGCTTTGCAGGAGAATGCAATGTGTGCTCTTGCTAACATTTCTGGTGGTTTATCATATGTCATCACAAGCCTTGGACAAAGCCTGGAATCATGCTCATCACCTGCCCAGACAGCAGACACTTTGGGGGCCTTAGCTTCAGCTCTCATGATCTATGACAGCAAAGCTGAATCAACAAGGGCATCAGACCCTACAGCTATAGAGCAGACTTTGGTTAGGCAGTTCAAGCCTCGTGTGCCATTTCTCGTCCAAGAACGAACTATAGAAGCATTGGCCAGTCTATATGGTAATAGCGTACTCTCAACTAAACTTGCAAATTCTGAAGCTAAAAGATTACTAGTTGGTTTGATCACAATGGCTGCAAATGAAGTTCAGGATGAGCTTATAAGAGCTCTCCTCACACTTTGCAACAGTGAAGGGAGCTTGTGGCGTGCACTTCAGGGACGTGAAGGTGTTCAATTATTGATATCTCTTCTTGGACTGTCCTCAGAGCAGCAGCAGGAATGTGCAGTTGCATTGCTTTGCCTTCTATCTAATGAAAATGATGAAAGTAAGTGGGCCATCACTGCTGCTGGTGGTATACCTCCACTCGTTCAAATACTAGAAACAGGATCTGCTAAAGCCAAGGAAGATTCTGCAACAATCCTGAGGAACCTATGCAACCATAGTGAAGATATACGTGCATGTGTTGAAAGTGCTGATGCTGTTCCTGCATTATTATGGCTACTGAAGAATGGTAGCCCTAATGGAAAAGAAATTGCCGCAAAGACTCTAAACCATTTGATCCATAAATCTGATACAGCAACTATCAGCCAACTCACTGCATTATTAACCAGTGACCTACCTGAATCCAAGGTTTATGTTCTGGATGCTTTGAAAAGTATGCTTTCTGTGGTTCCCTTGAGTGATATATTGAGGGAAGGTAGTGCTGCAAATGATGCAATTGAGACAATGATTAAGATATTGAACTCTACTAAAGAAGAGACTCAGGCCAAGTCTGCGTCGGCTTTGGCAGGGATCTTTGAGATCAGAAAGGACTTGCGTGAAAGTGGCATTGCAGTTAAAACTTTCTGGTCTGTGATGAAATTGCTAAACGCTGAGTCAGAAAACATCCTGGTAGAGTCATCTCATTGCGTTGCTGCCATATTTCTTTCAATTAGAGAGAACAGAGATGTTGCTGCTGTCGCTCGAGATGCATTGTCTCCCTTAGTTACACTCACCAACTCTTCAACTTCAGAAGTAGCAGAGCAGGCAACATGTGCCCTGGCAAACCTTATTTTGGATAGTGAAGCTTCAGAGAGAGCAATCCCTGAAGAAATTATTCTGCCTGCTACGAGGGTTCTACGTGAAGGCACGGTTTCTGGAAAGACACATGCAGCAGCAGCTATTACCCGCCTGTTCCATTCTCACAAAATTGATAATGCTGTAATTGATTGTGTCAATCGTGCTGGAACTGTCCTTGCATTAGTCTCTTTCCTAGAATCTGCTGATGGTGGATCTGTTGCCCTGTCAGAAGCACTAGGTGCACTTGCTATTCTGTCAAGTTCAGAGGGAACTAGTGGGAATGTTAGACCTGCTTGGGCAGTATTAGCTGAATTTCCAAGAAGTATAACTCCTATAGTTTCATCAATTGCTTCTGCAACACCGGTGTTGCAGGATCAAGCTGTTGAAATATTATCACGACTTTGCCGGGATCAGCCTGTCGTCTTGGGAGAGACAGTTTCTAGTTCAGCTGAATGTATATCGTCAGTCGCTCGACGTGTGATCAATTCTACAAACCCAAAGGTCAAACTTGGGGGAGCTGCACTTCTTATTTGTGCTGCAAAAGTCAGCCCTCAGAGATTGGTGGAAGACTTAAATCAATCAAATTCCTGTAGTCATCTCATTCAATCACTTGTTATGATGTTTAATTCCATGGAGATCTCTGCTTCGGGAAATCAAAGTGATGATAAGGAAATAATTAGCATCTCTAGGCATTCTAAGGAGGAGGGAGGCAATAGTGAAGCCAACAATGGAACATCAGTAATTCATGGATATAGCTTGGCAGTTTGGCTACTCTCGGTTCTTGCTTGTCATGATGAGAAAAGCAAAGTTGTGATAATGGAAGCTGGGGCAATAGAAGTCCTCAACGAAAGAATCTCCAGTTGTCTCTTGCAATATAGTCAGGTATTCAATCCTTCTTCCCTATCTTCCTTTTTGTCCTTTTTGTCATAAACACATAAAAACCAAAACTGAAGAACTTCCCTTGTTATGTATCCTCTTCTCTGAAGGTTGTCAGTATTAAAAATCTTGACATAGCTGAATGTTTATGGATTCTGAGATTCATGCTATAGAAAGCATTTGTATTGTATTTTCAAGTTAATTACATCAATTTTGTTTCTTTTGTCCATGGTTCTTCATGCAGAGTGATGTTGGTGAAGATAGCAGCATATGGATTTTTGCACTACTGCTGGCGATCCTCTTTCAAGACAGAGATATTATACGAGCACATGCAACGATGAAAGCTATACCAATACTTTCAAACTTGTTGAAATCAGAAGAGTCTGCAAACAGATATTTTGCTGCACAAGCAATAGCAAGTCTAGTGTGTAATGGTAGTAGGGGAACTCTTTTATCTGTTGCAAATTCTGGTGCAGCTGGTGGTCTTATCTCCTTACTTGGCTGTGCTGATGGGGATATATGTGACCTTCTTGAGCTGTCAGAGGAGTTTTCTCTGGTGCGTTATCCTGATCAAGTTGCTCTTGAGAGGTTGTTCAGAGTTGAAGACATAAGGGTTGGTGCAACTTCCCGAAAAGCAATTCCTGCCCTTGTTGATCTACTTAAGCCTATTCCTGATCGTCCTGGTGCGCCTTTTCTAGCATTAGGACTTTTGACTCAGCTTGCAAAAGATTGTCAGCCAAACAAGAATGTAATGGTAGAATCAGGGGCTTTGGAAGCACTAACCAAGTACCTTTCTCTTGGTCCTCAAGATGCAACTGAAGAAGCTGCAACTGATCTTTTAGGTATCCTATTTGGCAATGCTGAAATTCGAAGACATGAAGCTGCCTTTGGTGCAGTCAGTCAACTTGTTGCAGTTTTGCGCTTGGGTGGAAGAGGTGCAAGGTACAGTGCTGCTAAAGCATTGGAAAGCCTTTTTTCAGCAGACCACATTAGGAATGCAGACACTGCCAGACAAGCTGTCCAGCCCTTAGTTGAAATTCTTAATACTGGTCTGGAGAAAGAGCAGCATGCTGCTATTGCTGCATTAGTCAGGTTATTAAGTGAAAACCCATCACGAGCCCTTGCAGTTGCAGATGTTGAAATGAATGCAGTAGATGTGCTTTGCAAGATCCTCTCATCAAATTGTTCAATGGACCTGAAGGGGGATGCTGCAGAATTGTGTGGTGTACTATTTGGAAATACAAAAATAAGGTCAACGCTTGCAGCTGCACGCTGTGTTGAGCCTCTGGTCTCTCTCCTTGTGACTGAGTATAGTCCTGCTCAACATTCAGTTGTCCGTGCACTGGACAAACTCGTTGATGATGAACAACTGGCTGAGTTAGTTGCAGCTCATGGCGCGGTAGTTCCTCTTGTTGCTCTCCTATATGGTAGAAATTACATGCTTCATGAAGCTATTTCTAGAGCACTTGTGAAGTTGGGGAAAGACAGGCCGGCTTGCAAAATGGAAATGGTAAAAGCTGGACTGATTGAAAGTATACTTGATATCCTCCATGAAGCACCAGACTATCTCTGTGCTGCATTTTCAGAATTGCTCAGAATATTGACCAACAATGCCAGCATTGCAAAAGGACCATCTGCTGCTAAAGTGGTTGAGCCCCTTTTCCTCCTTCTGACAAGGCCTGAAATTGGCCCTGATGGGCAGCATAGTGCATTACAGGTTCTTGTCAATATATTGGAGCATCCACAATGCCGTGCTGACTATACCCTCACTTCTCACCAAGTCATTGAGCCACTTATCCCCTTGCTTGATTCCCCTGCTCCAGCAGTGCAGCAGTTGGCAGCTGAGCTTCTCTCACATTTACTTTTAGAAGAACATCTTCAGAAGGATTCGGTGACTCAACAAGTGATTGGTCCCCTCGTAAGAGTTCTTGGTTCTGGCATACACATCTTGCAGCAAAGAGCTGTTAAGGCTCTTGTTAGCATTGCACTAATATGGCCAAATGAAATTGCCAAGGAAGGTGGTGTTGGTGAGCTGTCAAAAGTGATATTGCAAGCTGATCCTTCTCTCCCTCATACATTGTGGGAATCTGCTGCTTCAGTCTTAAGTAGCATTCTTCAGTTTAGTTCGGAATTCTATTTGGAGGTGCCAGTTGCTGTATTGGTAAGGTTGCTACGGTCTGGAATGGAGAACACTGTTGTTGGGGCATTGAATGCTCTTCTGGTATTAGAAAGTGATGATGGAACCAGTGCTGAAGCAATGGCTGAGAGTGGTGCCATAGAGGCTCTTTTGGAACTTTTAAGAAGTCATCAATGTGAGGAAACAGCAGCAAGGCTTCTGGAAGTGTTACTCAACAACGTGAAAATCAGAGAATCAAAAGTGACCAAATCTGCAATCTTGCCACTCTCCCAGTACCTATTGGATCCGCAAACCCAAGCTCAGCAAGCAAGATTGTTGGCCACGTTGGCTCTTGGAGACTTGTTCCAGAATGAGAGTTTGGCTCGAAGTTCTGATGCAGTTTCAGCTTGTCGTGCTCTTGTCAATGTACTCGAAGAGCAACCTACAGAGGAAATGAAAGTTGTAGCAATATGTGCTTTGCAAAATCTTGTTATGTACAGCCGCTCTAATAAAAGAGCAGTTGCAGAGGCTGGTGGCGTTCAGGTTGTCTTGGACCTCATAGGCTCCAGTGATCCAGATACGTCTGTCCAGGCTGCAATGTTTATAAAACTTCTCTTCTCTAATCATACTATTCAAGAGTATGCTTCCAGTGAAACTGTCAGAGCCATAACTGGTCAGTATATCAATGTTCTGTGCGTGAGTTTGTCAACTTTCAGGCATCAAGTTGATCATTTTTTATTTTTGACATCTTGCATTACTAACTTATTGGGATTTGTCATGGAATTCTTGCTTGAGATTGACTCTTCAAAAGGTCTTTTAAATGTGTGTTTAACTTGTCCTCTAAGATTTGAGATTATTTTGGTAAAAGAAATTGTCTGGTTTGTTTTCCAAGCTAATCAGAGACCACAAAAACAAAGATAGTTTTATGATTCGTAAGGAGAGGATGCATAGATTACTGTATTGAGATCAATTGCTGATTCGATTCTCCAATGATTATCCATTTGGTCATGCAGCTGCTATTGAAAAAGATCTATGGGCCACCGGAACAGTGAATGACGAATATCTGAAAGCACTGAATTCTCTCTTCAGTAACTTCCCTCGCTTGAGAGCCACAGAACCAGCTACACTCAGTATACCTCATCTGGTAACATCTCTCAAAACAGGCTCAGAAGCAACTCAAGAAGCTGCTTTGGATGCACTTTTCCTTCTTAGACAAGCTTGGTCAGCCTGTCCGGCGGAAGTTTCTAGAGCTCAATCCATTGCCGCTGCAGATGCAATTCCATTGTTGCAGTACTTGATACAGTCTGGACCGCCTCGGTTTCAGGAGAAGGCTGAATTTCTCCTCCAGTGTTTGCCAGGAACACTGGTGGTCATCATCAAACGTGGAAATAACATGAAACAGTCAGTAGGAAATCCAAGTGTGTATTGCAAGCTTACCCTGGGCAACACACCGCCGAGGCAAACGAAGGTAACAGACTATGTTTACTTTCAACATCCTTGAATTTCGATTGCGTTCCAAAGGAGGGGAAATCTCTTTCCAATCTCATTATTTTCTGCAAAGTGAAACTGGGAAATGCCTGAACTACTTGTCCTTGCTATGTTGATCCATGTCTGTACTTCTCAGGTTATATCAACTGGTCCTAATCCAGAGTGGGATGAGAGCTTTGCTTGGACCTTTGAGAGTCCTCCAAAAGGCCAGAAGCTACACATTTCTTGCAAAAATAAAAGCAAAATGGGAAAGGTAATGATCAATTGGGACTCTTTTTTCATAGACTAAGGATTGAAGTCGATAAATGTTTTCTTAATCTTTGATGAATTCCTGTTCAAACTAATCTCTTCCGATCCAATGACAGAGCTCTTTTGGCAAAGTAACAATCCAGATTGATCGAGTTGTAATGCTAGGGCACGTCGCCGGGGAGTACACGCTGTTGCCAGAAAGCAAAAGTGGACCCTCCAGAAACCTGGAAATTGAATTCCAGTGGTCTAACAAGTAATTACTGTTCAGGAAAATAAGAATCACCACTACTGCAAATTGAAATTTTTAGGGGCTGGAGCATACATGTCAATATATATTTCTTTCCCCCACAGTGTAAATATTTTTGCCAGAGATCTCCGTATGTTCTTGTAGATGTTTTGAGGATGTTGTGAAATAGTCATTTGTCAAAACCCATTTTTTGGTAACCTGGATTCTTTTTCTTTCTCTTTTTTTAATTTCCTGGAAAGAACACGAACAGGCAAAGCTCTCTGTAATTTTTGTACCAATAGTTGTGTGCTTGTCAATCTGAGTTATAGTGATAATGTTGCTTTCTGGATCAAATTGGACATATTTTGCTCGTATTGTTTACTTCTGGTCATGCAAATTCTCTGCGTTATCGTTTCAATTGCATAGTATATACATTTATACATATGTATGTATAAGCATGTAAAACTTTGTCAATTACCTGGAAAACTTGATTGTAGCACAGAATTTTCACAAGTGACGCTGCCCTTTAGTGCAAATTTTCACCACACTTACGGATAAAAGTAGGGATGACAATAAGTTGAATCAGGGTAGATTCGATCTTTTTCAGTTGGATCGAGCCAAACAACTTTAATCAATCTAATTCAATTAGACTTTGACAGCTTGATTGGATTCTAGTACAGGAATATACCGGTATCAGTTAATATCGAGTACTATTTCGAGTAATTTTTTAAATTAATGAAATAGTTCTTGAATTTTTTTAAAATTACAAAATAGGAAATTGTCATATTGTACAGTTGTACGGTATATTTTAACCCTATCTCTAAAAATCATAATAATAAA
>JANKOD010000191.1:25585073-25611001 GCA_026284645.1 Erythroxylum acuminatum
CACCACTGCATTATATTTTGGGCCAATGGTCCAAGCCCATAAAGCAACACAAAACAATCCTATGCAAAAGCTTGCACCCGCAATATTTCGAACGATCATAGCCGTTCGGATGGCCATCACCGTAACCATTCATACCACAGCTTCTTAAGTTTCCCGCCAAAGCTAACAGAAACAAAGAACCCACGCAAACCGTTATGCTTTGGGGGAATTCCATATTTCCAGACTTCACGCGCGTACTCAGGCGTTCATTTCAGTCACGAGCTGTTCTCGAAGAGTTCTGAACTCCATCGATCAACTTTATAAATAGCCCGCGTATAAGTATTTTCACCATCACTTCACTAGCAATTGTTCAAAAATGGCGAGAGCTTCTCTGCGAGTTGCGGTTCTCTTAGCTATTTTGATTCTCTCTCTCTGCCTCTCTCGGGTAACCGCCACTAATTCCGTCCTCGAGTCTTCCTCCTCCTCATTCGTCTCCGCCACTTCGTCGCCACCGCCGACGATGATGGACGCGGTCTCTCATGATTTCCATGAAAAATCGCTTTTCTCTAACAATGCTCTTCTCGGTCCCATACTTTCTCATCTCGGCTTCAACGAGCTCGCCATGGCAGCTCCGTCGCTCTCGGCCGACTCCTCCGTCGCCGCCTGGTCAGGTCCTTCTACTCTCTTCGCTCCTTCCGATTCCTCTATCCGTTCGTGCTTCTCTTGCTCCATCCCGAACCTCCTCCGCGAACACATTGTTCCTGGTCTTTTCACCATCGATTATCTCCGTAAGCTCGCCTTTGGGACCAAAGTCGAAACCTTAAGTCCCGGCCGTTGCATAACCGTCACCAGTAGTACAATCACTAACACCACAGCGGCTTCCTCCTCCACTGTCAGGGTTTTCATCGGCGGCGTGGAGATCACACAACCGGATCTGTTCAACAACGGCCTCGTAGTAATCCACGGGATTCAAGGCTTCATCGCACCTCTCTCACCGTTTTCTTGCGACATCGAGAGGTTGAGCTCACTGGCTTTTCCGTTTCAGCAACCAGAGCGCGGGTTACCTCACCAGATTCAACATCATCCTCTGGTGCAGTCTCCGTCCGCGATCATGCGCTTGATGCTTCGTGACGCTATGCTCAGGCTCCGCAACAATGGCTTCAGCGTCCTCTCTCTGGCGCTGAAAGTGAAGTATGGTGAGCTAGTAAACCTGAGCAACATGACGATTTTCGCTCTAGACGACGTGTCGATCTTCTCTGGATCACATGCATATATTAGCAGTATAAGGTTTCACATCGTGCCTGACTATTTCCTGACCATCGCTGAGTTGGAGAAGCTTCCCGTCGGGACCGTCCTTCCGAGTCTGGAGAGAGGACAGTCTCTGGTGGTTACTAGTTCCGGTGTAGGTGGATTAGCTGGCGTACCGATGAGGATTAACTATGTGAGGATAAAACTGCCTGAGGTGATGCGTAACTTGAAAATTGTTGTGCATAGCATTTACTTGGCATTTCCAAGGATTCATCCGACGGGTGTTTACGAAAGTATCTTGGGCATACCTTCAGGCGGTGTTGATCATCCGACGGCGGAAGAATCGTGTGCGGCGCTTATGGAGGAGGATGGAACTTGTGGCTTGTCTCCTATGCCTCATGTTAAGCCAACGGCTGATATTGAATATTCCCATGGCCTGTAAGTAATGCGAGTATATGTCATATTTTGTGTTTGAGTGATGATGATGTTGGTCTCAGTTCAGTCTGATTTTAGTTTTTTTTACCTGCAAGTGACAGTGTCCTTGTAAACATCGTGATTGTACTAATTGGACTTAATGTGAAATCTGCACTACTGAGTTGAATAATGATGTAGATATTATGGTGTCAGTGTCACTGTTGTATGTTCTTCGGCTCTTGTAGCTTTTCTAATTAAGAGCTACTACGAGTAATAAATGGGCCTTGATTCTAAGTTTGGACCCTTTAATTTTCATTTTGGGTTAAGCCCTTATATATATACCCCGTTTTCTCCCTTTCCTCAATTGAAGCGAAAAGCTCCATCATCTAACATCCAGACAAATCGCTAACAACCGTGCACGGCGACTACCATGGATTCCGATCCCGACGCAAAACCCGAACCAGTCCCAACAACAGATCCACTCTCCAACAGATTCGGCAGTCTGAACGATCTAGCCCACGACCTGTCTTCTCTCCAAGACCTAGCCAACCGAGGCAGTTGGCGTACCATCCTCGAGAACGTCTCACGAGCACGTTCCCAGTCTCTCCTCACCACCCCACACGACCACCTCACCTATCTAGCTTACAGCGTCCTCGCCCTCGCCAAACTACGCCGTTTCAAGGATGCTCTCACCGAGCTCGACATTGTTGAGGACTTGGACAGCCACCACTATCGATACGAGACTTATCCCAAAATCTACCCCAATCGGTCCGGTTCCATGGTCCCCTTTTCTCTCCGATGGCTTAACGCCTTGGTTCCTATCAAATTAGGTAATCGCCAACAAGGTTTAGATCGTTTCTATTTATTGCTTGATTATGTTCGTGGGAAGATTAAGGAAAGACGAGGTCTTGAGGAGTCTAGTATTTCTCTTAGGGTTTGGAAGAAAAGAGAGATTCTTGTTATGAATAGTATAATCAGTCAGCACTTGAGCAGTAAAGAGCATGGGGTTTGTTTAAATTTGATTGCTGAATTGATCTCTGGGGGGGTTCTGGACCCGGTTCTGGTGTCCAAATTGGGGTACATTCAGATGCAAGTTGGGGATCTTGATGGCGCAAAAGAGTCTTTTGATAAGGTGGAGAAATTGTTGAATGAGTGGAAGAGTGGTGAAGAGGATGGATGTTTGTTGAGCGAGGTTGAGTTGAGGAATCTGGTGAGTAGGAACAAAGCTTTGGTGTATTTGGTTGGGAAGGATTATGTGTCTGCTGTGAGGGAGTATGAAGAGTGCATTGAGAGGGATCATAAAGATGTGGTAGCAATCAATAACAAGGCGATTTGCTTGATGTATTTGAGGGATTTATCTGATTCAATTAAGGTGTTGGAAAATTCCCTGGAAAGGGTTCCTACAGTTGCTCTCAATGAGACCCTTGTGGTGAATTTGTGTAGTATGTATGAATTGGCATACGTTAATCATTCCGACATCAAGCGCACGCTCAACAACTGGATCTCTCGGGTCGCACCTGATGATTTCGACTCATCCTGTACCAGAATTTAGGTGTAAAAGCATACCTCGCTGCTCGTTCAGCTATTTTGTTGCGGATATAAACTGATTTGAGACTCTCTAATTGAGAAGTATCAAATAAAAGTTATATTGCTAATTTGCTTTTTCTCGTTACAAAAACTTGAAATTATATGTACATAATATTTATTTATTATATGTTTTGATATTATTTAACAGAGTTAACAGCTTTATCAAAGTGTAATCATATGAAGATAAAATCTTGAAGAAGAATTTAGGAACCAACTGTCAAAAGCTCATTCTTGCCATGTAAGGCGTCCCAAAGTTAAACCTGAAAGTCCAGATTCAAGAAAAAGGTTCATTGTTACAGTAAATATACACCTTCTCGATGGAATCTGTTGGGATGATCATTGGATGGCAATGGGCAGGACTTGAGCCTGCCCAAGTCTAAACTCAGCCTGGCCTGATCATTTCTACTAGGGTTAGGCTTGGTGTGTTTTGCTGGGCTTGGTCTGATCTATTTTCATCTTTATGGATCATCATCTTCAAGGCTTGATTAGGACTGAGCCCAAACTCGAGCTCAACTTGGTCCAGTTAGATTCGGGGAAGCCTAAATGTTTTTCTGAAAATTTTTAATTAAAAATGCAAAAATGATGTTTTTGTATAAACATTGTCATTTTATTTATTGCACAACTCAGCTTGATGTCCCTGTACGTTAACAGAAGACTTGCAAGAAGAAAAAGAAGGAAGAGGAAGAAGACTTGGCCGCTTGACGGTGGCTTGACGTGATGGTCTAACTTGTCATGTTTGTGTTCCATAATATTCCACCACATCCTTCCTGGAAAGATACGTGCTTCATAACGCCCAAAAAACCATGATCTACAAACAAGCCTATAGACTTGAGGATGAAGGAACTTGAAATTGTAACAAGAGGTTCAGTAGATCCCAATGGTTAGACACAAAGCAACCCCTACTTGTTAATTTACAACTGCGGATATTCCATTATCTATCTGGAAATGCCATGAACAAGCCATCACCAAGAAGATAAGAAACTCCTCCATCCAAAGTCCAAACCCTATTTGACTTGAACCACAAGACAATCAACCTCCAACCCCAAGAATTCTCTTCTTTTACTACTTCTCCTTTTAACTCAAACCATTTATATGAGTCCGACGACAAGAATAGAGCTATAGTCCCTGAACTCATCAACCAACAGGTACGTACAATTATGGAAACCTCTAACAATTCATGCTCATCATCGTCAGAGATTGTGTTCTTTGACTTGGAAACAACAGTCCCCAACAAAACGGGACAGCGGTTCTGGGTATTGGAGTTCGGTGCAATCATCGTTTGTCCGAGAAAACTGGTGGAGCTTGAGAGTTACAGTACCCTCATTAGACCCTCGGACCTGTCCGTCGTGTCGTTGACGTCTTGTCGACGTGATGGGATAACGCGCGAAGCTGTTGCAAGTGCTCCGGTGTTTGAAGATGTTGCTGACAGGATTTTCAGCATTCTTAACGGTCGAATATGGGCAGGACATAACATCCAAAGATTCGATTGTGCTCGTATCAGAGAGGCGTTTGCAGAGATTGGTAGGTCTCCGCCGGTTCCTGTTGGATTGATTGATTCTTTAGGCGTTTTGTCCCAGAAGTTTGGTCGTAGAGCTGGCAATATGAAGGTGCATTTCTATTACGTCTTGCAACACCGCATTAAATGCAACTTTCTTTTCTTTCAGCATTAAATTTTCCTGGAAAATGTTCAATATTTTCTTTTGATTTTCAGATGGCAACTTTGGCAGCCTACTTTGGGCTAGGACAGCAGAAACATAGGTAGATATATACCAAGGTTTGCTTCGGTTGCATTGACATACGTAATTACAAATAATCATTATGGTTTTGACATATCACAGAAGTCTGGATGATGTTCGTATGAATTTGGAGGTTGTGAAACATTGCGCTACAGTTCTATTCCTGGTAAAACTCATTACCATCTATAATTCTTCATCTCCAATTCTAAACCATGTCACGATGAGTTCTAATAGATGAAGTGATCTTGGGGTGTTTCTATGTTGCTAATTAACTAGGAATCTAGCCTTCCTGCTGATTTAAATCGAAAATGGCACCACAACCCTCCCTCTGTTACAACAAGGAGTAGAAGTAATGGAAAGCCACAAGTTGGCAGGGAAGAAACCAGCGCCAGAAAATCTCCTCCTACTACGGTTGGACATCAAAGAGCGGTACCTTATACAAGAGGAAACATAAACAAGGTACCTGTGAAGTTGTTATCTTCATATTTCTGAGTCAAGAAAATGGCAGACATTAGCAATCTTCAAATTGTTAAATTGGTTTAGCAGATGACAGAAGGAGTGCAGAGATTATTGTGCAGAGCCCGAGAGACAAACTCTCTTCACAGGTTACTCAAGCACTCTCAATCTTTGCTCAGATGACCACCATGAATGCTTGGAGATCCCCATCTCTGAACCATTAACAACAAAAATGGAAGTACAACGTTAGAAAAGACCGTGTTCTGAATCCATGGAAGGTTTCGTCGTGGGTTTCTTACGAACGGCTTGGAGATGGAATGTAGATATGTGATGAATCCTTTCGATTCCCATAATTAGTTGATTAAATTATTCTTTTACTAAAATTCTTTTTGAGGTTATCAAATCCTCAAGGTTACATGTAATTTGTACATAACAATTACTAATTGATCAAGGTTACATTTTTTAAGTTTACATAACTACTCTATTCTTTTAGGACACGTACGTGTAAGTGATTCTTCGCAGGTGATGTTCATTTATGACATGCAAATTCCACAATATAATAAAATTTATTAATTTAAATATTTTAAAATTAATATTGATCAATTCTTTATTAAAAAATATTTGTTAGGTAAAATAGAAAATATAATTCCCCTTTCCAATTTAGGAAAGACCTCCACTTACATAATAAATTATTTAAGATTTATGAGTTTTTTAAAAGTAAAGGTTGAATTAATAAATAAAAGTTATAAGGTACAAATTAGGGATAACATAATGTCTGAAGAAGTATGAAAACTAGAAGCAGATATTAACCGAACGTAGAATGGAGTAATAATTCCTTTTAAGGGATGCATATAAGTAGATATTGAGAGTTTCTAAAAGGCCTAACGGTAATAAGAAAGAATTTTGGTAGTCGAATGAAGACGTCTAAAATAAGGTGAAGGTCAAGAAGGTTGCCTATTAAGAATGGGAGGAAAAAACCTTCAAAAAAAAAAAGAATGGGAGGAAAAAGATATTTTTAAATTAGCTAAAGCTAGGAAATCCAAAGCAAAGGATTTGGATCAAGTATGTTGTATAAAGATTAAAGTAGGCAGGTGCTTGTGAATAAAAAACATCATGAGAAGACAATAAAGCTACTCTTATAGGCTTTTTAACGAAGGTGGAGATACAACATTTTCTTGCATAATCTTAGCAGTCTTAAGAAAAATCGTAGCTTTATTGTTGCTAACGTATCACGAGAGAAAAAATTAGAGGAGCTTTAATTAAGATAAAGAGTGCAAAAGCAATAGAATTTGATGAGTTATCAATAGAAGTATGGAAGAGTCTAGGAGAGGAGGGTCTATTTGGTTAACCAAGTTTTATAATATGATCCTTAGAGTCCACCAAAATGTTGGATGAATAGAGACTTAGCACACTAATTCCTCTTTACAAGGACAAAGGGACAACCAAAATTGTAATAATTATAGAGGCATTAAACTATTGAATCACAACATGAACTTATGAGAGAGGGTGATTAAGAAGAGAGTGAGAAAGGATGCACCTATTTTAAATAATCAATTTAGTTTCATGCCAGGGATGTCTATGACAAAAGTCACACATCTTCTTAGATGATTAATGAAATATTATAGGGACAGACAGAAGGACATGTACAAGGTTTTCATTGATTTATAAAAAGCTTATGATAGGATACCTAAGAAAGTCATGTTGAGGTGTTTAGAAGCTAAAAAAATTGTTGTTGCCTATATACGAACTATTAGAGATATGTATGAAGGTGTTATGACTAGTGTAAGGGCAATAGGAGAAAGTACATAGTATTTTTCTATTTACATCATACTACAACAAGGATCCCCGTTGAGCTCCTTTCCTATTTGCAATAGTTATGGATTATCTTATTAAGAATATTCAAAGAGGTATGTCTTAGTTTATGTTATTTGTTGATGACATTATTTTAGTGGATATAATAAAATAAAGTATTAATGTCAAATTAGAGCTTTAGAGAGATATACTAGAGTTAAAAGACTTTAAATTGAACAAGACTAAGACTGAGTATCTAGAGTGTAACTTTTCATATTGCAAGGTCGCAATTGATGTGGAGATCAAGATTAGTATAGAATTATGCGACAGAAAGACTGTTTTAAGTATCTTAGATCTATCATCTAGAGTAGTAGCGAGATAGATGACGACATAGTTCATCAAATCAAACCAAGACGACTTAAATAGAGGGGTGCCTTTGGACTTTATGTGATAAGAAGATATCATTCAAGTTAAAAGGTAAATTCTATTATTTAGCAATTAGTCTAGCCATACTTTATAGAGTGTTGGCTTATTAAATAAATGCAAAGTCATAAGTTAACGATGAGGAGATGTCAGTGCTCCATTTAACTTGCAACCTTACATAAAAAGATAAAGTTTGGAATATAGTGGTAAGAGACAAGTTGGAGATGGCTAACACTGTTAACAAATTAAGGGAGACAAGGCTTAGATAGTTTTGATATATTAAGAGGAGACATCCTGACACCCTAATGAGAAGATGTAAGAAGATTATCTTAGAGAATATAAGAAAAGACAAGGACGATCCAAAAAGAATCAGGGGAAGATGATCAAGAATAATATTGTTCTACTAAAGCTTACTGAGGATTTGACCCTTAACGAGAAACCTTGGAGAACTAGGATACAGGTAAAGGACTCTACATAGAGAGGTTCTTTTCTTTTCATAGACTTTTTGAACCTTTTTCTCAAACTTTTATATATTTACACTTGCTCTTTTAGTTATTTATTTATTTTGTTTTTTATCATTTGTTTGTTTTATTTCTTATCTTTTTATTATTTACTTACTTCTATCTTTTTCTTTATTTTTATTTTTCTATTCATTTATGCAATTATTTATTTATGCATTTAGCTATTGTTTTCTTTCAACCGTTTTTAAGAACTTTTTTTAGTAGGTCTATTGAAAACAATATCACTACAAATTAGGGATGAGATTACAGACCTTTGAACTTTCCCAGACCTCACATTTTAGTGAAATTCTGACTAGAACGTTATTGTTATTGTAGTTTTAAAAGGCACAAAAGGGGTGTTAGAGAAATTCATCCCTACATCCAATAAGCACATTACATTTTATCAACAACCTACTCAGCACTTAATAACATATATTTTAATGTTTATTAAAGATAATTTATTTAATATGTACATAAATTAATTATTCTAAATTATTTAAAAAAATTTATGGTGAGACAAATGAAATATATTTTCTTTTCAAATTAAGAATTTTAATAATAAACTTTGTATTTTTAAGTATATATTAAATAAATTATTAACAAATAATGAATCATAAACTATGTTTATAATTTAAAATTAAATAATAAATTCAATTTGATTGTAATTATTCTCTTCAAATTATAATTATTTAAATAAACTGTAACTCCATCGAAATAATTGATCTTTTGAATTATGAAGCTTTGAGACAGACTTACACTTACTCCACCGATTGGGCCACCTTCCCCACATCCACCATGAACACAACACCCCCAAGCTTAAGGTACAGCGAATCTAGACGACATTTTATGAAAATGAAATGCACAAAAAGCGGTGCCTCTTTATGTTTATCGAGACAAGACTTGGCGTTGACTTGAACTCAAAACATAAAAGACGGCGAGAAGTGCCTCCAAGTGGCATATCCATAATACCGCGCACTATGTTAAGATTCATTGAACCTAGACCCTTTTTGACTGAGAATCGTAAAGTAAGAGTCAAATCAAAGCCTAAACAATATATATATATATATATATATATAATGGGATGGATAATGTTTTAAAGATAAGAAGTTTAATAAAATTAAAAATTTTAAAATATTATTAACTGATATTGCTTTTATTCATAAAATAATTTAAAGCTCAATTAAAAAAGTATTGTTAAATAAAAATTTATTTATTTATTTTAGTGATAAGAACTTATTTATTTACGAAAATTGACATTAATTAATAAATTACAATGTTTAGTAACAAGAGTTATTAAAGTAAATTGAACCGAAGATTTAAAGGTTCAAAATTTTTATATTGAACGGAGCAAATAGGTTGAGTTTTCTAATTATTGATTTTAAACCTTTGATCCTTTGAAAATGTTAATGTTAGTTGAATTTCAGTATAAAAATATCAAATACAATCTTTTTTTTTTTTGAAGAGCAAATACAATCAATATTTTTAAAAATATATTTTTTGATGTTATGAATTTGAAGAATTATTTTCAATCTCCATAAAAAGTAGTAGGATTACATAAACTAAAACGATAGGAGAATTATTAATAATTTTAAAAATTAAGAAATACATTATTTAATGTACCAAACCACAAGAGTTCTATATATATAAAAAGCTACATTAAAACTAAAAAAGGATTAAAAGAGTCAATTATGGTAACACATGAACTATACTAAACTCATTATTCTTTTATTTTTCACACTAGTGCAAGTGTTCCACTCATGGGATTTGTTACAACCATTCTTTATAAGAAAAGTCCTTATTTATCTCCTCACAAGGGAATCACATTGAGCAATCTGAGATAAAGCTTATAATTAGCTAAATGGTTGAGATTTTGGAATTCAAACATGCATCCACAGCTTCCTCCACTGTCAAGAACACCTTTCCTCTAATCTTCTCCACAAAGTTGGCTAATTTTAGCTTGTGAATCACTTGCCATCTTGGGTTTATGAAAGCCAGCTTTAGACAAAAAGTAAAGAATGTCAAGTGGTTTGTAATAAGATGAGATTCCACATAATGTTCTATCTCTGTACCTCAATTCCATTTGAGATAAGATTTTTATGAAGTTCCTGCAGAGAAGCGATTCCTGATGTGTCTATGTTCACTATATCTGCCAAATACTCATCAGGTGTTATCAGAAGATTAATGGCAGACAAATTCATTTCTCATTGTTCATTAACTGACACTTACTGGACATGTCAAGTATCACAAGCTGAACATTGATTTTCCCATTGTGTTTGGTGTTTCCGTCTTCCTGATCTTCTGTTACCAGTTTCATTATCCTGAAAACAAAGATGAACAAGATTAAGAAAAGTAGAGGAAGCTGTTTGAAGGTTAGAGAAGGGGTACGAGTTCTTTGTACTTTTCTTTAACGAAGTTGGCATTTGCAAAACAAATCAACCCTGATCTGAATCGGAGTACCAGTACAGGATTTGGCTTGATTGCCATGGGATATTGATCAACATTGCAGAAGATTTCAGTTCCTGGAATTCTCCCAAGAACTTCTATGCCAGGTTGAATTGTTGTGATAATGATCTTCAGAAATGATATTGTCACCTGCAATGATCTCAATTTCAACTTTAGTCAATTGTCATACATGAACACTTCTCGTGCTGGTTGGTTTAGCTTGAAATAACAAAACAATGGAGGATCTTACTGCAGCGAGTAGGCCGATTTCAACAGATACAAATAGCACCCCGAAGAAGGCTCCAATGCAAGCAAGGAAATCTAGTTTATCAATCTTCCAAATCTTGTAAGCCTCGTTAAAATCAACGAGTCCTGGAAGAGCAGAAAGTATGACAGAAGCAAGAATTGCAGTGGGAGTGAAGTACAAGAGCTTGGTGAACAATTCCAAAGATATGATCACTGTTATGCTCATCACAATGTTTGACATTGCAGTTTCACATCCAGCACTGAAATTCACCGCGCTGCGCGAGAAGGAACCTGCAAGAAGACAAGTTCCAAGGTTGGTTCATGGAAGTTTATTATCCAGACCAGATTCTATGTAGATTGAATAAAATATCGCACCAGTTGCAACATAGCAAGAAGAGAAAGATCCTAAAGTGTTCATGACTCCCATGGCAATCATTTCTTTGTTTCCACCGATTCGGTATCCTTTAATGGAAGCAAAAGACCGGCCTACTGCAAGAGCTTCCTGTGGTGGTTGGAGATTACAAGAAAATGAAGAGAATTAGACAAAACTTAGATTCAATACCTTTATAAAGCTTGATTCTAGTAATCATTTCTTACAGCTAGAGCAACAACAGCAACAACAATTCCAAATTTAGCAGCATCCATAGTACGCGAGTCATGGAACTGTAGTTGATGGATTGAGCTTGGGTTTAAGCCTCTTTTGATGTGTTTTATGATGTTGATTCCATGTTTGTCAGCTCTTGTCAAGTAAACAATCAGAGTTGATAATATCACTGATATCAGAGGAGCCATGGCTGGTAACCAGTAGAGCTTCTTCTTCTTCTTTCCCTGACAGAAGTAGAAACATGTGGACAAATATGATCATAGAAACAACCCAAGAGAAAAGGGTATAAGAAGTGTAGAACATACCACGAATCTAGTGATCAGAATGAAACATAGAAAGGAACATCCAAGAATGCAATTTAGAGGATTCCACTGTCAAACAAAGAACCAAAATGGGATGAACAAGAAGTTCCAAACGTACATAAAACTATTCGAAAAAGCTTATGAAACACATGAGAAGAACAAGGAAATAATCACCGAGTGATGTACTGATATCCAGGTAGCTTTAAGGACGGAAATAATATCAGTTTTGTTGGTGAAATGAGTAAGACCCAGTAGTCCTTTTAGCTGTTGAAGGCCAATGATGATTGCAGCTCCTGCCATGAACCCAACAACTGCAGAATGAGAAAGAAAATCCACCAGAAATCCCAACCTGTAAATATAAGAAATCAAGAAAGATGTTGGGTTAGCAATTCTTTCGATCGGATTGAATCCCAGAAAGTTTCTGCAAATTTTGTTAGTCCATTAACCTGAGCAGTCCGAAGATAGCTTGAAATATTCCAACGAAAAAAGTCGTGGTAAGAACAAGATTCCTGTAAGCAACTGGATTCTCCACAGGATTTTCCACTTTCTGAACCATTGAAGCCAAAAGCAAAGAAACTACAGCTACAGGTCCGATTGCTATCTCTCTTGAAGTTCCCATAACAGCATATATCAATGGCGGGACGACACTTGTATCTGATCAAAACAAGCATTTTCAGGAAAAAGAAGAAGAAGAAGATCACACACGAATTTCTTGCTTCAGATAGCTAAAATTCAATACTGTAACTTACAAAGTCCATACTGAGGATCAAGTCTTGCCAGAGTAGCATACCCAATGCTCTGCGTGAAACTTTTTCATATTATTAAGCAAAGAAACTTCAAGTTCTTAAAAAAAAAAACCTGACAGTGCTCACCTGAGGAATGCTGAGGCTAGCAAGAGTTAGACCAGCTAAAAGATCGTTCCTGAATTTTCTCGCCGTGTAGTTTCGAGACCAGCAAAGGATAGGAAACACTGCCTGAAACCAGACTAAGGGCTTGAACCCACAATTTTTGACAAGAGACGGAAGCTTTCTACCTTCAGTTAGAACGAGATCCTTAAGCTCACGCCATAGACTTGGTGGGTCAGGAGTACTGAGCACCCACTTGGTTCTTTCAGCTCGACCATTTTTCTCAAGTTCAAGCAGTTCTTGGGGTGTTGATGTTTCAAGTGCCATTCTTGTTCGTTGAAGTGTTTGGGAGAACTTGGGAGTGATCTTCTCTCTGTCCTTCAGCTTTTTAGCTTCCTAATGCTTCTGCGAGCACCAATGATTAGAGGATGGCGTGAAAGCTTACAAAGTGCATGGAACATGAGACTGCTTTATAAATATAAAATCTTAACGGTTGAGGAATTCCAATAAAGGTTTATTTTGTGGTTATTTATTTCTTTAAATTAAAAAATTCTAATGGCTTAGATTACCCTATAAAGTCAACTTTTTTTAATTGGATGGAAAATTAAATAAAGTGAAATTTATCGATTATATTTAATATATTATATTTAACAAGAATTTTGCTAAATTTATAATTATGATACTTATAAGTTATCTTCAATTCTTTTTTATATAATATAGAAAAAAAGAAAATAGGAAAAGAAATTATAAATTATAAATTTTTTAAATACTATTAATTAACTTAACTTATTGAACTTTTAGTATTTAGTTTTCTAAATTACAAAATGGAATTGTTTGATCAAAGAGGAGCCAATTAAAATTCTCCATTTAATTCTCTTTTATGAAAATTTAAGTTTTAAAGAATTTTTTATAAACTAATGTAAAAGATATAGTTTAAGTGACGTTTTTAAGTGATAATTAAATAGTTTAACTCATTCGGTGCATTCAATCGTAAAAACTTTGAATAGATGATAGATCAAATTGATCGAGTAGTTTAATTTTCAACTTTTTGATTTAATTTATTTTAATAAATTTTTTTGTTAAAGATTAATCAGTTTATTAATTAATCAATCGATTTTTGTAAATTAATAAGTTTTTAAAAACTAAAATAAAGCAATTTTTATTTAACAATTTATTTTTTCAATTAAACTTTAAATTCTCCAATGAGTAGGAACAATCTCTTTCAATATTATTCTAAATTATTTAATTTTATTCAATCTTTAATTAATTTTATGACTGTGTTATTTAAACCTTAAACTTCTGATTTTAGATTAATTTTTAAAACATTACATTCAAATTCATGTGTAAGATTACATTCGAGATTTCATACCTTACGTGGCAGCTTACACTTCATACTTATCTAAGCTTTTGAAAAAGAAGTTGTTATCTTCTCAAAGTTTGATCTTAAGGTAGGATTTTGGTAACTGAGTATTCACCTAACTGAGAGATACAAAACTGCATTATGCATTCCCAATGTACAATACCAATGAATTGTTATGTCATTTGGGCTTAAAGTCGCCCCATCACTGTTTTAGAAATCCATGACAAAGATCTATCAGCCTATCCTCTATAGTACACTGATCTATATTGATGATATTTTACTATTTTTAAAGACCGATGAGGAACATCAGGCCTTACTGCAGAAATTCTTGAATATTACTAAACAGTATGGAATAATGCTTTCATCTTCGAAAAGCATCATTGGCACTATAGAAATCGAATTTCTAGGTATGCAATTCAAAGATGGGTTCTACCAACCAGGCCTACACATTACAAAGGAGCTGTTACAATTTCCTGATGAATATCTCATCGTACATAGACCTCCAAGCCTACAGGTGACTTGGGGATGATGGTACATATATACGGAAATATACCCCAGGCAAGAACGAAAGAACTCGACTCTAATAACACTAAGCTCTCCCATAAGCGCTTATAAGGGGAGGTGAAACTAAATCTTAAATATACCCCCTAGAAGCCCATTTTCATCTGGACCCTGGACCACACATAGTGAACCCACAAGAGGGGCCTCTTCAGGACCACCCTCTGTCGGGGCCAGGTCCCGTGTCTCATCCCAAGGTGACCACTCTAAATGGTCGGGTAAGGATCATGCGAGAGGAAAGTCGAAAACTTCAACTCTTAAGGAAAATTCTTGTCTCAACAGTGGTAGGTTTCCCGCGGCAAAGTATATGTTCACCGCAGCGAAGATATGGAAATATTTCCAAGGATCTTTCGGGAGAAGTTCGTCATGGCCAACTTCTGGTTGCGCCGCGGCGAAGTCTCGAGGTCGAGCGAACACACCCTTTGGGGCAAATACGCCGCGGCGAAGTCCCCGGATCAAATTCAAAAACCTTTGGGGACAAATACGCCGCGCCGAAAGAGTCTGGCTCTGCCTCGGCTAATTTGCCAAATCAAATGAAAATACCTTCAGGAAATGTTCGTTGTGGCCAAGGTTTGGCTTCGCCGCGACGAAACCTTCAATTCCGAAACCCATAACCCAACATTCAAACAAAAAATTCTACATACATACACATACAATTGCCACAACCATCACAACTTAACCACATGATAAACATAAACATACACAAAATGAACTTCTTCAATTCGTAATCTCATTGCTGGAACAAAATAGAGTTTGAATAAGCTTTAGTTACATATCAACAAATTACATCATTAGCTTAATACGAAAATACATAGGATGCTCATGTTCGATATGCTGCTAAAGCTACTCAAAAGTAATTGAACTAACTTAGTCATTAAATGTAGCTATCTCGGAGTTTGTCCAAATGTCTTGCAAGGATCAACAATCTTCTCGTTCTGCACCTGAGGAGAAAATAGTGAGTTGAGTTACAAAGCTCAATAGCTAATATTATTCTAGCAATTCAATCATTCACAATTCTAGCTCAAAACTCAAAGTGCAAGAAGTTACCACATAACACATAACATGTACATTTAACCATCAAAACATAATCACTCAAATACATTATACTTGACAAGTCAATGATAAAATGCACAAACAAATAACTCAAGAGTTCCCATGGGTTGAAATGGAGAAACCGAAGTTTACAACATGAACAAAATGAGTCCGTTCTTTAGATCTCATATGCCACAAGCGGGCAGCCGGGAGAAGGCTATAGGTCAACGTGCACGTGACTAACAAAATGGTTTCTCTCTTGCCCAAACATAAGCAAATATTCATGATCAATTCAATTTATCACATATATTCTTGCTTTAATGCTTTGTTCTCTTTTTCGAATATACAAAATGTTATAGCGTCTTTCTAGGCATGACATAATAATGCATCACAATGTATTTCCCCATTCACAACAATTCAAATTCAGTGCAATTAAGCATGAAAGCATACACACATACAAGTAAACAATTTGTCTATTCACACAATAACTATAAACACATTACCCACCTAAATTGCTCAAAAATCCAAACTCAATTGTATCTTTCCTCTTGCTCTTGGATAGGGTTTTCTTGATCTCCTAACACAAACCAAAATCCTCATTCAACCCAGCCTTCAATGAAAATTCTTAAGACTTCAATAATAAAAAATGATAAAATTGAACTTAAACCTAACCTACCCATAGTCTATCTAGGTTAGAAAAATCAAAACCTAGTTTAGAAATCCATGAAAAATCAACATAGTTTCTCTTCTTTCTTCCAACACAAACCCATTTCTCTACTTCTTTCTCTACCTAAGCAAGAAGGAAAGATAAACCTACCTTAAACAAGTTGATTCTTCCTCCTTTCTAGCTTCCCCATGTTTTTCTCTTCTTCTTCCCTAGCTTCCCACGATTTCTTCTCTTCTTTTCTTTCTTCTCTCTTTTACTTCTCACGATCTCTCTTCTCTTCTTTCCTACTCAAGACAACAATTTGTCTTGGTCTTCCAAAAATACCCCTCTTCTTTGTTTATCCTTACAATTTTACCCTTCTTTCATTTAATCAAAAGACTATTTACTCCTTAGGCTATTTAAATACCATACTATACTCTGATTAAATTCTAACATTTCCATTCTAATTTCTAATTTCAACTTATACTCACTAAATTTAATAAGCTAAATTCTAAGAAAATAAAATAAAATAAATCAAGAAATAAATAAATAAATCATAAATAACTAAATAAATAAAATAAAAAAATTTCGGAGCCCAACACCCTCTCTGTGATTCTCCTCCCAAATTGACTTTCTAGGACTCGAACTTGCGACGTGAGGCAAACTCAGGCCGTTACCTGGTGGCTCTAATACCACTCAGGGACCCGTAAGGGCACACAAGGAAACTATGACTCAAGCTAGGCCAAGATGGCACAACAACAACTCTGAGTTGCTAAGATCCACGACTAACCAAAGTCGGATTGGAAGTGTGTATACCTTAAGTAAGTTCCAGGTATGATTGACGAGACAACAAAGCCCTCTCTAGCTCTCCTGGCTCTTGGGCACAACCATCATCTTTCCTCTTAGGAACCCTTACTTCGCTCACACACTCTTACTCGTCATTCCCCGTTAATTCAGTCAATCTGATAGTAGCAGAAATTGTTGACAAACAGTCCTAGACTGTCATAGACTTTCTGATACACAAGATCCTCGATAGAGGCGAGTGTAGAGCATACTCATCCTACATTTAGGCAATTAGGAACATGACTCAGGTCTTTGAAGTTTTCACGAAGGAGAAGAGGCTTAGAAAACAAACTTCATTCAGCAAAGCATAAGATACAATGTTTTAAACAAAGCCTAAAACAAAGCATACCTACAACTAAAGAAAAACTTGCGTTTATAAGCGAAGCGAAAGTTAAAATGGTAAAGCTACCTAGAGATAGCATCACTGTGTCTTTGGAAAAAGTAACCAAATAATACTGCCTAACCTTATCAAAAAGGAATCTACTTTTACAGAAGTCAAAAGGTAAATAGTACCTACTTTGTAGAAGTCTAAAAGCAAATAGTAAGATGATAAGATGGAATCTTCAACAATAGTTTGAAAGTGATTTGTGGGACCATCTTTCATCTAAAGTCTTTATCCTGTGATGTCTCAAAAGTTGTGCTCACTTTAAAGAGTTAAAGTGAGGTTAGGATCATCTGTCAATTCCATTTCTCTGTCAAGTTGGTCAATCAGATGATGAATATTGGTTGAAGCCTATTCAGCAGGCCATGGGATAGAAATAGAACTGGTTTCTTGAGCTGGGCTTGATGGAATTAGATTGGCTAACGGACTGGACTTCATTGTTCGGAGAGGTATATCACCTGCTCGGATATGAATGACATTATTACAGACTGAAGTCCACTGGTTTGTAGATGGAGTGCAAATTGGAGTACAAAGAGCAACATCTCCATGATAAGGACCTAAGGAGGTGCATAGTGGGGAGAAGTTTGAAGCCTGATATTGATTCATCTGGTCTAGATCAGCATATAAGTTGTCAAGAAAAGAGGATTGTACTGTTGACCAATTTGTAGTGGTTCGCCAATGTTGGATATGGTTCAAAGTGCAAAGTATGCCTGAGTCACTTATGAGTTTATGAAGTAGATAAATGGCATAAACTTCACGATTATCAACTGAAGAATCCCATAGATGATGATGAGTCAGTTAGAAAGACATGTCAATACGCCACTTGTCTAATGGTTGAAACCATTCCAGAAAAGTCCAAAAGAGGGATCTAGAAGTTGTAGGATCAGACAGATGTCTAAACATATAAAGAGGTGAGACAACAATAGAACATGCATAAAGGGAAAACAATGCCCAAAGATGCTACATGGTACATTCATCAATAGTATCATAGAAATGATACATCATTTTGTATGGATGAATAGGATCAAAGAAAACAGGACGAGGTAGGATGCCATATTTAAGAAGTGACAAATGTAGATAATAAAATAAACTCTGGTGCAAAATTGGGTAGAGTTCATTGACAGTGGTTGGAGGAGTAGGATATAAGGGAGGAAACTCCTTTTTGTATCTGGAAAACTGAGGGAAATCCATTAACCAGAATAATGGAATAAGGAGTTTGATAGCAGAAGAGAAAAATAGCAGAGGTTTTGAAGGCCGAGAGAGAAAATCTGCAAGAGTGTTTTTGTGGCCTTTGATGTGGCGAATGGTGTATTTATAGGTAGAAAACCATTCTTGCCATCAAAGCAATTGACTATTAGGGATCTTTTTCTTGGCTTTGTCAAGGATTTGTGGAAATGAGGTGTTATCCATTTCAATGATAAAATGATAAGGAGTGAGGTGGAAAGTGAATTTTTCAATACCTCTTGTTACCGCAAGAATCTCCTTATAGCTAATGTGATAAAGACATTCAGAGGGACTGAATGAGCCACTTGCATGTCCGCAATAGTGTCTTTTATCATTGAGTTCTTCGAGGAGTACAACACCCTAGTGTGTGCCACTAGCATTTGTCTGTAGGACATGCTATCTTTGATCAGGAATCTTTAATGGTGGAGGATCCTGACAGATTTGCTTTAGATGCTTGATAGCTTCTGTTTGTTCCTTTGTCCAATATGGTAGGTTTTTTTTCAAAAGCTTAAATAAGCTCGATGTATAAGCAGTCTCGTGTGGAATGAAATCTTGAATATAATTGACAATCCCGAGGAATTGTTGAATTTGCTTCACAGTGAGATTCTCTTTAGGAAATTGTAATAATTCTTTTACGATGTGTGGACCTGGCTGGTAGAATCCATCTTTAAATTGCATACCCAAAAATTCAATTTCTGTAGTGCCAATAATTCTTTTCGAGGCCGAAAGCAAAATCCCATACTGTTGAGTGAGATCCAAAAATCTTTGCAAAAGGGTCGTATGTTCCTCATGGGCTTTTGAGAACAGTAAGTGTAATCAATGTAGATTACTGCACTGTTGATGATAAGCTCATAAATTTTTGTAATGGATTTCTGAAATAGTGATGGAGCGACTTTAAGTCCAAATGGCATAACAATCCATTGGTATTATGCATTGGGAATGAAGAATGCAGTCTTATATCATTCTTCTAGTTCAATACCCAATTGCCAAAATCCTGCCTTAAGATTAAACTTTGAAAAGATAACAGCTTCTTTAAGGAGTAGTACTTGAGCACTTTTCTTTGGTAAAGGAAACTTGTCATCCTACAAGAAAGCATTTAGAGGTTTATAGTCAATGACTAATCTTTTCTTTCCATGTTTCTGCTCTAAACGTTTATTGACATAAAAATGCTTGACAAGCCTAATTTGACTTTGTGGGCTCGATAAGTCCTTGCTTTAAAAGGATTGCACACTCATCAAGTGTGAGCATCAGATCATCAGGGTTCATCCTTGGATGTGTGGCTTTAGTAGGATTAATATCCTCATTCTTCTTAAATGGTAGACTTATGAAAAAGTCAGCATTCTTCCACAGAGGATATGGGCAAGTAAACTGTGAATGAGAATCTGGACAGTATTCCAACAGTTTATCTCGAAGTCCAGTGTAATGTGCTCCTACTTGGGTTAGTTCAAACACATTTTTTATATCAGTGTATGGATTGAATAGTGATCGATACCTGAGACCTATGGGTAAGATCTGCAATGGTGAGGCTTTATTGTATGTATCCATACCAATCAGAATGTTTCGGCCTGGTAGGTTACTTCTAAGTACTTTAGTCCAAACTGTACACTGAGGAAAGAAGCGAATGTCGATTCATCTTCTTGTTATCAACCCAATCTTAAATGAATTACCATCAGCAGCAGTAAAATATTCTTCATGAGAAGTCCACGCATCAAATGATAAGATATTGGGCTTCATGATTGTACTACTGGATCCAGTATCCATAAATCCAATAGCCTTGATGGGCTTATCGTATTTGTCCTGTTGAAAGAGTTGGATCTGGATATAAGGTCGTTGTACTGGTGTATGATATATTTTCAGACAAGTCTGTTGTAACATGTAGAGTGAATCGTCGTCTATAGAGGTAGATGAAAGAGATGATTCTTCTTCAGACATTGAAACAGAGATAGCAAACTTGGTATCTTCGTCTTATTGAGATTGTTCCTCAATTAGTTCCTCAAAGTTGTTGTCAGAATGAATTGGCAAAATAGAATTAAGCTGTTTCAACAACTTGAGATCTTTCTTCGTTTTGTGAGGACATTTATTTGCAAAGTGTCCATGTTGTCTACAGAGAAAACATCCAGTTGGCTTCTGTCGATGTCAGGACTTTTTGAAGAATCTAATAAATCTTCTTCTTTTTGTACTGCCATTCTTCCTTTCAGAGGATTTCTTCCAAGGTTTATAGCCTTCATTCTTTCTGTGGAACTTTCTCCTAGGGTAGATTTGATGAAGATGAGCTTTCTTTTTGCTATGACACTCACAAGTCTTTTAGTTTTTGCATTTTATCTGGAGATAAGGCTTCTTGCAATCCTGTTTGAGAATTGGACCGCCTTTAATAATATTCTTGAACAAGGTATGCTAATCACATAACTTATCAAGAGAAGCTAATACAAACTGATAGATTTCTCCAAGGGATATTGTTGACATGTCTCATTGTAGAAAAACTATAGTCCTTTTTAGTTCTGGTTGTAACTCATCTAGAAGGGATGAGATAAAATTATAACGCAAGTTAACATCATTCCATCAATTCAAGAGATAATACCTTTCCGTCATGCGTTGGTAATGCTTCTGGATATCACGCTTATCAAGAGAACAACATTTCATAGCGAAGTATTCTTGACGGATTTGTTTGTCAATGAGCTGAAAATCACCAATAAATTCTTTGTGAATTATGCCAAGTAGTGCTTCAGTTATAGTGACTTGAATGTACAGAAGGCATTGATAATCGTTAATACTTTGCCACCATTCTCGCAAAGTACCAGTGAAACGAGATGTCAATTCAAACAAAATATCTGGCAGATGATAATTTGGTCTGGTCATTTGAAGATCAATCCATGCACCGAATTCATGAATTCTATCCCTCCATTTCTTTGGGGGTAGACCATCGAACATAAACCAAGGTCCTAAAGTAGGTTTGGTTCTAATAGACTAGGTTATAGCCTGTGTAACTGGCTGAGCTTGGGGTGCTGGTTCAGGTCTGAAAGGTTCAGTACCAGTGGATTCTGCTTCACTAATTTCAGGTTCAACTTTAGTTTATTAAGGCATCGCCATCAGAACATTGGATAACTCTGACAGATCAGCAAACTGTGCTGAAGAATCAAATGACGGTTCTGAAATAGGTTCATATGATGACTCAGAAACTAGTAACTCAGAGACTAGTTCAGATGGTGTTGTAGAAACTTCAGGTGTTTAAACAGAGGCTGAATCAGATGGCTCAAAGGCTTCTGTCTGATCTGATTGAGAACTTGAATCTTCTGCAAGAGATTTAGCAGTGGTCAGAGTTGTAAGAAACTCCGTCTATTTAGCTTTGTCCTTTCCAAGATTTGAGGTGGCAGGCTGAACTGTTGGTGGAGATTCTGGAGGTGTATGAATCTGTAACGGTTTACTCCACTGTTGAGTTAGTTCACAAGATGTATAGGAGATTGATGGCTTAGGAACCTTTGAAGACTCAGAAACTCGTTCTTTAGGCAAATGATCGGATTTTTGTCTTGATTTTGATTTCTTTGGTTTCTCTAGAGTTGTTTGAGGATGTATATAATGTCTAATCAAAGGATAATTGAATTTGAATGCCTTTGAGTAGTCGACTTCTTCTGGATACTTCTGATACATAGGTGACGGATATGCTGACTGTGTATTTGGAAATTCCATTGAGGATGAGCCATAGATTGTCCTAGATTGTGCAAAATGCATGTCAGCTTCTATTTGTTGCAAAATTCCTTATATCTTTTGTATCTCATGAAATTTAAAGTCGAAATCAGGCCCCATGTAATGGGCAAAGATGTATTGTCGAAGTTCAGCATCAAGACGCTGAATCTGATCTTTATATGATTGATACATCTGTTGAATCTGTTTAGAAACTGCATCGACTTTAGTATGAGTAGCATGATTTTGTTGACTGATTCCATCCAGCTTAGAATCAATCCTTCTCAGAACTTTGTTTTGTGCTACTGCGTTTGATGTTTGCCAGTTGAGAACTTCATCAGATGGATTAGACACAAATGTTCCTTGTGAAGTTATTCCTGTGGCTCGGATGTAAGGGTTATAGACAACCCGCTGTGAATCATCAGTACCTAGTTAACTGAGGAAAGTCTTGCTCGTATGGCTTTGCCATCATACAGGGTATAGGAGTAGGAGTTATAACAGGAACTTTTGGCTTAGATATATATGTAGATCTACAAGCAGATGACTTCAACATCTCTCGTAGAGATTTAGGTCTGGATTTTTCTATCATTAGACCTGTACAAAAGCTAGAATCATCTGGATCTAGATCATGACCATGGGGATGATACTCACAAGAAGGTTGACAGCAAGGTTTTTTGCTTTTTCTTCTTCCTTCTTCGTATTGCATAACGATCATCATCATCATCACTATCTGACTCAAGATTGAGACAGATCTCACAATCTGGTTCACACTTGGATGGGCCGACGTCCTATACAAAATGTCCATGATGATGACTGATATAAACTGGATCTTCATTAGATTTAAAGTAATGAATAGAAAGACCAGATTTACCTTCCATATAAGAAAATATGAGTTGGATCATAAGGATTGACCCGGATGTTGAAGGTCCAGTTGGATCTTCATTGGGTCGTGCATAGATGGACTTCACATTAACACAGAAAACAAAAGTTAGAAATATTTACAACCGGCGGGAGTCTTTAAGTCTCTATTATTCTTTGTATTCAAATTTTTTATAAATAATAAAAAAAATCATTTTATAAAAAAAATGTGTATTGGACTGGACAAAAGGCAACACCATTACGATGAATATTATTTAAAATAGGCTAGCACAACAATAAATGGAATGCTAGCAAAAGATGTTCAAGGCTCCAGGATTTTGCTGCTAGTTTTATGCTTCTAAAGAAAATCAGTAGTTAATGTATTATTAGTGATATCTTCTGGTTCCGTCTGATTCTGATGGGGCTGGACGTTACTGCTTGGATCCATGAGATTGGTTGACTTTGGCTTAGAGATACCTGCAAAACAACAAGGCACACCGGGGGTTGACCGCCGGTAGGCCCCTCTGACGCTCAAGTTAGTCTTTTTGTGAGGGTTTTGGTGGCTAGGAATAAAGAATACTAGGGCTCTCAAAAGTCGTTCCTTTTCATGATGAGGTAATAAACTTATATATGAGAAATACCTACTAGATTTAGGTCTTCCCTTATGAGTAGGAAGTCACCATCTATGAATGGGCCGTCTATGCCTGGGCCTGGGTCTGGGCTTAGCACAACCGACCTAACCAATGTTTAATAATTCATATTTGGGTATATTAAGTAAATCATTAATTTATGTATACTACCTCTTATCGTGAATTCAATACAAACTAAGACTTTTATTTTTAAGACAATTATAAAGATTTAGTTTTTTAAAATCTGCCATATTTAGAATAATTTTGGAAAATTTAAATTTTATGACCCATACATTGAACCATGTACAGCCATAACCAAACCTTTTCTAGTTAATCGATTTAAAAAACAACAGAAGACTATTGAACTAAAAGAATTTTTCTGTAAGACTAAACTATTTGTCAGTTTCCAATTAATTCAGTCCCTTTAATCTTAGATATTGATTTTAGAACATAATTAGGGAATTTACATTTTACTGTACAATGTATATTCAGAAGAGAATTGAAAACCAAAAAAGATGGGAAAGGTCAAAGAGGCAGAAGAAAACCTAATCATTCATTTGGAATTGATGATTCATGATTGACTCACGCAGAGCAGAGGCAATAAGGCGAAACAGAAAACTGAAAACACAGAAAAAAGAGGACAGGAATTGAGGAATGGGCTTCAGTTAGAATCAATCTTGGGATTGGTACGATTACTAAATTTGGATACATATTTATATCTTGAGAAACGTGGCTGACGTGATATGATTGGCTAACCACTTTCCACAAAGTGCGAGTATCTTCATTCGAATTCCTGATGCGATGAGTCAGAGGGACGTGATAGAGAATGTAATAAATGGTTATCTTGCATTAAACGAGGGGGGGTTGTAGTATGTACCGTTTGGAAGTTGGGGCATTAAGTGTTCCATGATTGCCGAACCAGACTGTAACAGAGTGTTTTACGCGCGACTTCTCTTCCCCCTAAATGTTGGATACTGGGCTTCCGGAGTCCACGTTATAAGGCTGAACCCATATTGTCTTTATTGGTTGTAAAACAACAATGTTAAGTGGGCTTGTCTTTACTTTCATCGGCGTTTTTGTTTTAAGATTGAGTCGAATCCTGTCGGCTAAGCCGACTTCAGCAGATAGAATGACAGAACAAGCTCTCGACAAAGGTGTTAATTGTTTCTTTAATGGCAGGGAATTACAATGGCCACTTTGGGCTTGGGGTGATCTTTGGTTTGTCTTTTTCGGAACCTGTACTTGGGTGATTGTTACTTTCTCCTACAACCAAATTGATTGGCATCAGAATTTAAAATACCTGTACATTTCGTCTCAAAAAGAGTAGTCGGCAAGTGGTGACATTAATGGCCATCACTTGTCACATAAACCTTTTTTAATTGATGAAAAAACTTTAAAGTCAACTTGATAGTTTGACATTGTAATAGGTAAATGAATAATTTACTAATTATCGAAATTGCTTAAAAACAACTCCTCCCGCTCAAGTTTCAATTTTTCCTGCCCATTCCCGCCAGTATGCTCTTCATCATCTTTTTCTTACAGCGCTAATTCCCAAATAGAACCCAAAAACAAAGAAACATAGTTGTTCAATCATTTCCAACCCAGTACCAGTACGTTTTAGACGTCTAGACAGGAAGGTAGTAGTTCTATTCACTTACTAACCAAACAACTCATTCGTAGACATGATTTACAAACACTATCGCTCCCCTCCTCTCTCTCTATGGTAATACATTATCTTTTTAATATCTTTGTTTAGAAATGCATGATCTCCAGAGTTTTCCGTCTGTTGAAATTGACAGTGATTGAGGATTGCAGTATGGTACACCCAGACGTTGATAGTTTATGGGTTATTCATGATATCAGGTAAAAATCAATACCTTAAGGCCAGGGTCGTTTTTATAGTTTTATAGGCCCTAGGCGAAATTAAAAAAAAAGGCCTCAATAAATCGACAATATAACATAGTTGGATTAGATAAAAAAACAAAAGCACCCGTATGGAATTAGAAGAAGTATGCAGGCACAATTAAACTTCAACAGCTTCATAGTATATCACAAAAATATATAAATAGTATTATATCTATGATACAGGAAAAAATAAATAGTAAAATTTAATATCTAATATTAAAAATAAAAAACAAAGAGTAA
>JANKOD010000191.1:25651919-25662511 GCA_026284645.1 Erythroxylum acuminatum
TCTCGGATAGAGAGGTTCTGAAGCTCCTGATCCATGCTACCGAAACACAAATCACAAAAAAATCAACCCAAAAGTTTTATAAAAAGCAGACATGCACGAAAATCGGCAGACTAAAACTTGCACTCTAGAGAGAAAAAGAGGCAGACGACTAGGTTTAGACTAAGATTTGCACTCAGATTCAAAATTTAAACTCGACATCAAGGTCTATTTGCTTTTTTATTTTTATTATTTTAAATTTTAAATTTAGCAAAAACTTATTTATTTAAAAATAATTTATTTTAAAACTATATATTAGTAGTGATTTCTCTTTTCTCTCTTTTCTTACAATTAACTAAATATATATTATTGAAAATAAACTTATTTAATTAAAAATAATTTATCTTTAAATTTTATCTAATATGCAATTATCATCAATATTACATTAACATTAACAGTAAAATTTTTATTTAAAAGAAAACTAAAAATTAAAAACTGAAAATCACAACAAAAAACAAAAGTGTAATCAAACGAACTTAAATTGTTGTTTGATAAATAATTATTTTTAAAATAATTAGAATTTTATTACGAAAGATATGAATTATAAATTTTATTATTATTAAAACAAATTATTTATATAGTAAATTAAAAAAATTTGTATAGCACTAGTGATTGTGGACATAAATTAATTTATATGGGATACGAAATTAATTTAAGTGGTATCCATTAAGAGTTTAGTATTATAACAAGGAAATTTTAAAATTTCTTGTTTGTTAATATTAAAATTAGATTAAGTATAAAGAAGATAAATGCTAATATATAGCTTAACTTGATGTATAATATATTAATATTTAAGAAGATTAATTTTAAGAATAATTATGTATCATACATATAATAATAGTCGATACATTTTATATAATTGAAAAGTTAGACAATTCAAACAAATATTTTTAGAAAAAATAAATATTTTTAGAGATAACAGCAGGCGGCTCATGCATTTAGATTTAAGTGTTTTTAATAGATTGACCTTACATTTTATATAATTAAAAAGTTAGACAATTCAAACAAATGTTTTTAGAAAAAATAAATATTTTTAGAGATAACAACAGGCGGCTCATGCATTTAGATTTAAGTGTTTTTAATAGATTGACCTATAAGTAAGGCTTCGGTCTAGATCAACTTGAGACTTAATTATTTTAAACAAAACGATATTGTTTTGTTTAGAAGGATTAAACTTCAAATAAGCCAAAGTCACTTGAACATAAGTAAAAATAATATTATTTTATACTTTAATTTTAGAAAGATTGACGGGGTGGACCGGCTTGTCATTCTTAGTTTATGTTAGGGTGAAATTGTTCTCATATTGACTCATATTCGATGGTGTAACTATAGTGTTGACTTTTGATGACACGATATCATAAGTAATCATCAACCATGATTGCGAGAGACACTTCTTTGACTCAACTTTTAGATCTATGTAAAAAGCCAATGAGAAGTAGATTTGTAGAAGAAAAAAATATTCAAGAAAAACCATAATTTTTAATCCGACGCTGTGAAGCGATCCCTGACTCTAAATTCTTTAATTTTGGGTATCAACGAACTACTTATCTAGAATTGAGTTGTTTTTTTTTCGACACACCTACAGATAGGATAATCGGTGTGCTAACTAGCTCGCCAATTATGCTTTTACTTTGAAACTTGGGTTCACTACTTTTGATAAAGCACCTTCTGGGTGTGCCACTATCCTTATAAAGGACATGACAGGGGCTAGCCTTATTCGGAGGACCTTGTAATTTGTGTTTCTTCCCTCGTAAATATATATATATATATATATATGATTTATATATTCCATTAAGATCTTTATTGAATAAAAAATTATACCCGCTTTTAAGAATAATTTTATGCCCATCAAGATTTCACAATTTTGTTATTGTAATTTTAATGACTTTTAATACTTTGAAGATTGTAAAAAGGGACAACCGTAGGTGAGAAAGAAGTATTCTTACTCATTTTGTATTGAAAACATCCAAGGAATATTTATACACGAGACAAGAGCTGAGCTAACCCTAGAATAAAGAATAAGACAAAAAAAACTAGCTAATGAAATAAAGACAGCTGTGATTATTCCTCCTGCTAGGTACAGAGACAGGCTGTAGAGGAGACAAAGAATTATGTACAAAGAAATAAAAGTAGAGGATGTTGGAAGTGGGCCGCCGATGATTGTAGCTAGCCCAGTAGAGGAGATGAGTCTGGGTCTGTTGATATTTCTAGGTCTTCTAACAAAGATAATGTTTATTAATATTAGTGAGTTAAAATATAACTCGATATTAAATATTTACAAATATGTAATTACTTACTTGTGATAATATCACTTTAAAAAGAAAAATTTTAATGAAAAAGTATATAGTTTACTTTGCTTTCATAACTAAATAATACCTAATATTTTGATTAAAATAAAAATTAAAATTATTTAAAAATTAAAATAATTAATAATTTAATATTGACTAGTTTAATTTAAATGGAGTTTGTACATCAATTAATGAATTTAAGGATGGTTTTACACAAAATAAAACTGAAAATAGAGAAAACATCAACAAAATTTAAATGAGACATCTTAATAAGGGAAGAGATAATAAATAAGGTCAGGTTCAATATATTTTAAAGTAATTTTGAAAAAGTACTTATTTGAATCAAGTTTAAATTGGAAGGTTTTCATTCGAACATATTCGAGGTGAAAATATTAAATTTATTTCGGACCTTTTTTTTAATTTAGACTAAAGCATGACTAGAAATTTGATTAATTAATTTTTTTTTGTTGATTTTGAATTGAATATGAAAAACTATTGCTCTTACTCCCCCTCTTCAACTCTTTAGTAGAAAACTCAAGCCTTTTTCCGACTGGCCGATTGAATTCGAACAAGCAGAAGTGGGGTTTGCATATTGACCAATACGTGCTTGTGAATAGATGAATGATGGCCTGGGCGACTGTTTATCAAAAACACAGGTCTCTACAAAGTCATAAGATCATGTATGAAGATTGACGCTTGCCCAGTACTAGAAGGTCAAGGAAGTTGGTGACCTGATGACAGGGAAGCCGGCGACTCAAACCTCGGTGAACGGCGACCGTACATTATAATCCTCCTTAGACTCCCACAAAATAGAGATTCTAGTGCACTTGCCATAATTTTAGAAAGGATTGTAATTTTTTTTGAATAAATGCTACCATGAATTTAAAATTTTTTAATTTGAGATTATTGGGAATTTTTTTCCTACAGATGCGAGTGAATTATGCATATGTAACATTTAATTACAATTCCATATAGACGTGTCATTTATATAGAGGCATTTATTATAGTTGTAAATATTGCTTATAATTGCATTTTATATTATCGATATCTTGTATGTATGTGGACTATTTGGATTGATGTATGCTTACTTGTTATGCGTTCAAGTCTTTTCAATAATTCACTAACATGAACAAGTTGGAAGTTGGAACACAACTTTACACGAGAAGAGAATGTCAAATGAAGCATTATAAGACATACGAATTTGACTTTAAACATACCTTTCAATTCTTTTCAGTACTCTATCAAACGCTACATTAGGCCTAAAGTACTAGTAGGGATGACTCATTTTTTAAGCTAAGTATCGAATTTGATCCTATCGTTAAATTAATAAAAAATTTTATTATTTTTATTAACTTAGTTTGTTTTACCCATTTAATAAAATTGTATCATTTCTTTAATCATACGCTCTGTCTTTCTTAAATTTTGACTAAACATTAATTTTTATTAATTAATTTTAAAGCTATAAGTGCAATTTAAATTTCAAAATTTTCATCATAATTGTAACATTTTAGATTATAATATTTTGAAAAATTTTAACATAAATTTATTTTTAAAAATCTTCTAATTTGCATTATTATCAATTGTACGTCATATGGCACAATAAATTATGGCAATATATTTAAAAATAATAACATATTTTTTTAAATTTGTGATTGGATATAATATGTTATAGTATGACTTATATATAGTAGTAGAATCTATTAATAAAATTTTAAAATTATAAAAATGCTATGCTCCAAAAAAAACTTTACAAAATGTTTAAAATATATATTTTATCAATAAATTAAACTTTCGTTTTACAATAAATGCAATTTTTAATAAATTAGTTTTTTTGTCAATTAAGTAACATAGCATTTTTTATACTGTTAAAATTTTTATTTAAAAAAAATCATGATGTTTAAATTAATTAAATTTAAGTGAAACTATATTATCAAGTTGTCGGAAACCTAAAGTCAATTTAAAGGACTGGCTAGTGAGCAGGTTCATCACTAGCAGTAATGTGGTATCCCATACAAAGGTTTTATTGAAGGACGTTGACGCCTAGGCCCTACTGCTCATTTGCGGGGAAAAAAGGTTCACGTCATAGGTTGTTGCACACAGGCGTCTAATTTGTCTACTTTCTGACCTCTGTACTGTTTGGGATCAGAGAAAATCCAACCCAAAGTCAAAATAAATCCACCGGACGCGATCGTAACCCTACACTTAACATTCTTTATTTTTCTCTCTCCATATTTACCTCTACCCCAAATCACAGCATCCAAAGTAAAAGATGTCTGTGTGATCAGTTCGTGTCTTCTCGCGCCTTTTGATGCCTTTTGTCTTTAAGAAAGGTCGTTGTTACCTTTCCTTTTCACCCAGTGTAAGGAAATAGAAAGGGCTTGTTTGGTCCGTCGAGAAAGGCGATCTCTTCTAGAACAAAGCTTCTGCTTCAACAACAGAGTGAGAGTGACGAAGAGCACGCATGGAAGCTCGACCCAGAAGTGGCAGAGAAAGAGAAAACAGCCCAGACAGGGCCAAAGCGTGCATGCAGAGGGAAAAACTCGTCAAACCCATCAAAAAGGTTCAGGTTGTTTACTACTTGTCGAGAAATGGCCAGCTTGAACACCCACATTACATGGAAGTTCCTCGTTTGGCCAACCAACCCCTTCGTTTGCGAGGTAACAGAAAAGTTCTTGATCATTGTTCTTGCTTCATTTCACATGCCCTTCCCTTATGATGTATTGTTTTTTCGTGTGTAGATGTTATAGATCGGCTAACAGTTCTTAGAGGAAAAGGCATGCCCTCTTTATATTCATGGTCTTGCAAGAGGTATCTATGTGTACACAAACATTCTCGTGTGTCTTTGATCCATTATTAATGTTAGCTTATGTTGGGTCTTTTAAGGGGCTACAAAAATGGCTATGTGTGGAATGACTTAGCAGAAAGTGATGTCATCTATCCATCTGAAGGGGCTGAGTACGTCCTCAAAGGGTCTGAACTGGTTGAAGGATGTTCTGGTCAGTCTTCAACTTGTAATCTTAATGTCCACATTAAGAACGTTCAAAGTTCTAACAATAGTTAAAACTCTTCTGTTCTTGTAGCAGAAAGGTTCCAACTTCTTCATGTTAACAATAGCAGACAATCGATTCAAGAACCTAATGTAGTCCACACAAAAAGGAAACAACTTTCCTCAAGTAGTCAAAGCAGAAAGCTTGAAGCAACTCAAAATGCCAAGTACGAATATCAAGAATATGAAGAAGAGGAAGAGGAAGACATTGAAGAATCACCAGAAGAGTACGAGGACGAAGAGAAAACAAGCTACACGAGCTCCACAACACCTCACTCTCGTTGTTCAAGAGGTGTTTCCACCGACGAACTCGAAGAGCGACCCACTAACATCAACCTCACCACCAACAAGGATTCAACTAACCATAGCTCTTCTCCACAACCACCACCACCCTTGGTTCTCTCCGGACAACCAACCCAAAACACACCCACCAAAACCACCACCAATGCCAGCACCGCCCCTAAAAGGTTCGAAGACGGCGACCCAGTTCCGGTACAGTCGACCACGAGCCGGAACTCGGTCCTACTTCATCTGATCTCATGTGGAAACTTAACTATACCCAAGGCAAAGAACAGCATGCCAACTATAAGACCACCGGTGAAAATGAACAGTGACATAGCGATCAGAAGAAGCGAAACTGATCTTCACCGGGGGGTTTTATGCAAGAGTGCGGTTAAGGTTGTTGAAGAGGACATCATCAACTACATGTCTGAAAATCCTAGGTTCGGCAATTTACAGGCGGAAGAAAAGGAGTATTTCAGTGGCAGTATAGTTGAGTCCATGAGTGAAAATCGTGCTATGAGTCTGACGGAGGCCGAGTTGAAGAGATCAAATTCTTACAAAGAAGAAAGGTCAGTTGCAGATTAACATTTCCGCTTGGATTTACAGTTCCAGTGATGTGACTTAGCTTTCCAGGATCTAGTGAAAAGGGTTAGGGTCCACATCTTTTGTGCTTTTTAACCATTTATGTGAGGCCTATCCATTCCTAATCAGGATGAAATGTTCTGACGTTAAGAGTACGACTTATTCTATACGAACATATTATATATTTTTCGAAGTCTGAGCAGTATACGTCTTCTCATTTGCTTAAATCGTTAATTTATCTGTTTGGAATACTTAATCATGTCTAATTTGGCGTCAGATTGTATACAACGTAAGATCACAAATTAGACCGCTTGTATAGTTTTGGTTAACTTTTTTTTCAAAATCTCAGCTGTATCTCCGAAAGATTGTCGCGTGGAAGTGAAAAGGTGGGATCACTTTTTGAAGTGATGTCACATAAGATGTACAAGTTAGATCAATATCATATCTTGTACGAAGTACGAACTCGCTCATTTTTCTCATATAATTGAACTCTGACAGTACACGTTTTGGTTCAGGACCACCAAGGCTGAAACGACGGAAACAGTAGAGGACATTAAAGACAGGGCAGTCATGAGAGGCAAGTGCATCCCACGAAAAAAGCCTTCCTGTTTGGCAAAACAAAACAAGAAGCGAAACGAGTAAAGTAATCCAGGAAGCTTGAAGTTGATCGGTGCTGTAATTATTAGTTGTCAGTAGAGTTTTACCTAATAGTTTGTACTATTGTTTACCATTACGAAGGAGTGACTGGGGGGGGTTGTGGAAAGGTTAAAAGCTGTGAGAATCTTGGAATTGAAATTGGAATGACACGGTGTGATAGGCTGTCCTGGAATTTGTCATTGAGTACTTTAATGAGGAATTTTTGATGAACTTTTATAATTGAGGCACATGTAGGACTTTTGGTTTCCAACGATTGCAAGTCAAAGTTTTCTGTTCAGTTTTTCTTTTGACCCTTTCTGCTTCCTTAATTTTCGCTTCTTATAAAGCTCAAGTTAGCTTCAAGGGTAAAGCAAATGGAAGGAAGTTCCGGCTTTCCTAAAGTCAAATGGGCAGATTTGTGTAAACAAAGGCGAAGGGGAGATTAAGAATCATTTATGTAAGAGTTGTTAATAATGTCTTTTTGATGATGAGATTTTGAAGAATGATTAAAGACATCTATTTATTATAGATGAGATGACTTTATGGTTACTTTTTGAAAGGAAACAGCATATGGTCTCTCTCAACTAGATCATCTTATTTTTGATTTTTTAATCAGTTTTTTTTTTAAAAGGGCTGAAGTAGCTAAAATTAGGAATGAAAAGATTGCTTTCTTATAGCATGACAATTGGATCGGATTTGGTCCCCTTTCTTTAAACCCTAATGTGGTATCTGCTTTTCCACGGGTAGATCACAAAATTAAGGTGACTTTTTTTATCAACCAAAATGACTGATTATATTTTCCTGATGCAATCCGACACCTTAAACCACCTTATTCTCTTGATTCTAACTCTTAGAATTGTTATCAGTGTCATGAAACTCTTATTGAAAGCTTTTATAGCAAAACGTATAGGAAATAAGTTTACCATTCAAATCAAGATGATCCCTGGGATAAGGTTATCTAGAATAATATACTTAGAATAAATACAACTTTCCTTCTATGGCTAGTAGTTAGGACAAAGTAGCAACTATGGATATACTTCAATTTATTCATAATTTGGATCAAATCTACTGTCTGTGTAAGGAAGGATCAGAAACAAGAGACCATTTGTTCTTCCTTTTCCCTTTTTCCATTGCTATTTGGAATATGATTACAGATTTTCTCTCATGGTGTGGATCCTCTAATTCGCGTATTGAGATAGTTAAGTTTCTAATTGAAGCACAAGCTTCCTCTCCACTATAGGAGAGGAAGGTGCTATTTCTAGCCATATCTCTGAATAGATATAGAAAGAAAGAAATCAGTGGAAGTTTCAAAATAAAGAACGTTCCGAGGATTTAATGCTACAATTAATTATTCAGAAGGGTAGAAAACGATATTTATGTTAGGAAATGGAACAAACTCAATTGAGATAAAGGAACTGGAGATTAGCATCATACTTGAGAAAGTCTGATAGTGCATGTTGCCTTGCGAGATCCTTAAGCTCACTACAAAAAAATGGAACTGTTGTATAAAAGTAGCTTCAGTAAGGTGAGATTTCTAGAAACTTGGAGTTGGAGTTTGGCTCTTACCTATGAATGAGTACGATGACCATCGCCTAAGGATCCTAACCCTAATTTGGAATGTTCTCGAAATGATCTGAAGGAAGGATGGGGTCCTTAACTCCTTTTGCACTATAATGTCGTTTTACTTGGCCACTACTTCATACGGCATCGCCCAACTTCTTTGGTGGGAAATATGGTGTCGTTAGTGTCTTTTAGGAACCTAATGTGTATGTTTGTCTCCTTATTGTAGTGTATTGTTGATTCATATTGTAATAGGAGAGTATGTTACTCTCGAATACACTTATTGTCCTTCACTTTCTTTAATACAATTTAACTTTAATTTTTTTTAAAAAAATTAACTTTGGAGGTAGGGTTCAAAACTTCAAATAGGTAGGTGACAAATTTGGTGTGACCTAATTTTAAATGATCCTGATATTAATTTTGTTCAAATGAAGCGGTCTTTAAATTAAAAAGATTTAAAACTAAAATAAAATTATTTTAAAAATAAAATCAAAATGATCTCCTTTTAAATAGCTTTAGTAGGCTTGTCACTTGTGTCAAATTTTGAATTGGTAATTCGAATTTGACCTTATATTAACTCTACTTATTACTAAGTTTAATCTTAAACTCAAATGGAATCTAAATATATGAATTATAATTTAATTTAATTTAATTGATTTAAATCATTTAATCTAGTTTCAAATTAGATTGTTATAATTATTCGGGATAAAAGGTATGTTATGATTGAGTTTAAATTTTATTAACTTAAATTTGACATATTAGAAACAACCTATTAACTAGAATTTCTATCGGATCTTGTTGCTTTGCATGTCAGCAAAATTTCTACCGGGTCTTGTTGCTGTTAATTTAAATTTGACATATTAATTTCAAATTATATCTAAATTAATTTGTAACTTTTATTTGAATTGATATCTTCAAGATTTTTTTTTGAGAAAAGATATCTTAAAGTTTGCAAATGCTTTATCATAAAAAAAAATAAAGTTAATAATTGAATGCAATTTAGTTTGCATTTTCCCTAAATCTAAATAGGATCACAGACCAATTCACTCAAATTATCATAATAATCTATGGCTTACTGTTAATACTAAAATACATAAATGGCTAAGGGTTGTCATGGCATGTGTAGTACGATGAAGGAACTTAAATTTAACAAAACTAGTTTTAATATATCTAATATATCAAGTTTATATTATACGGAATTTTTATATATTGGAAAAATTAATCTGAGAAATTTTTGGTTTCTTAATTTGTCTATGGTAATAAGATAAAAATCATTGTAATATGGCTCAAATAATAGCAATGTTTGAAAAACCATATTAGAAGTTAAACTCTATTTTTTGAAAAACTCTAACAAACTCCTATTATATTTATCCTCATATATTTATCCACTTTAATAAATTATATTTATCCTATTATATTATCTAAATTAATAGATAATTTCCACACTCCCGTTAAGTTGGAGCATAAATATCCAACATGCTCGACTTGTCAATCACATTATAAAACAACCTTTTTGAAACTATCTTTGTAAGTACATCAAAAAGTTGATTTACAAACTTGACATAAAAAAACCTAAATAATCTTTTGATCTATCTTTTCCTTGATGAAATGTCTGTCAATTTGGTATGATCATGTTGTAAAGGATTTTGTGCAATCTCAATAACAACCTTATTATCACAATAAAGATTCATAGGTTTTGTATGCTCAACCTCCAAATATGATAGAATATATTTAATCCATAATAATTCACATATTCCATTAGCCGTACCTTGAAACTTAAGTACTACACTTGACATTGCAACAACCTTTCGTATCTTGCTTTTCTAAGTTTTAAGATTTCCTTACACAAAAGTAAAATAACTATATGTAGATTTTTTGGTGTTTAATCACCTGCCTAATCCACATCTGTGTATCCTTCAATGTTGGAAACACTATTCTTTAAGAAGAATAAACCTTTTCCTGGAGAGCCTTTCAAGTGTTAGTAGTGTGCCCTAGGCCAATGGACATATGTGAATTTTGTACTAACATTATGACTTATTAATAATATATTTATGAGGTATTCTTTTATATATGTATGTATATCGTTCATGTAATGCGATTTTCGTTCCATGAATAGTATTAGGCTTATGTCATCAAGTATGTGACTTAATAGTAAAACCATA
>JANKOD010000191.1:25684450-25701303 GCA_026284645.1 Erythroxylum acuminatum
TTGATGTCAGGATTTTGTTGGCTGAAGCATCAAGGCTGTTGAAGATGTCAACTTTCTATTTTAGCAAAGAAGACAATTTGGATACTTTAGTGTTTAGCCAAATGCAGAAATTCATGTACTAGACTAGTCTTTAACCATTAGTTCTTGTTTTTACTTTTCAGCATTTCAGAAAAACGTATCAGATGTAAAGAGCATATATATGAAGCTCATGTTTTATTTTTAAGAGAGAGTGTATTCTGGAAAAACCTGAACACATCAATACAAGGTTTAAGTCTCTTTATGTTATGCTTGTTCTTGTTTTAATCTTTAGTAGTTGAGCTGTTGAGTTTCAGTCCAGAGATTGAAAATTTTCAATCTATATACAAGTTTTCCTGGTTTTCAGTTCCAGCTTTTATTTCTTCAAGTTTAAGTTCAGTCCTGTTTCTCTAATGTTGCTCGAGTAGTGTATGTTTTACAAAAGCCTTACAAAAGCCAAGTTTAAGTTGAACAGCAGTAGCATTGAACAACAACAGCAGAGGAAGTTTAGTTTATATTCTGTTTTTTGTCAAAATCTGAAGTTCCATCGTTTCTTGCAAGTTTCTGCTTAGTTGATCTGGTTATCATCCTTTTTCTGCCTTTGTTTTCTTCTGAAGCTAAGATTCTTCAAAGGATTTGATTGATGAAGTAGTCTGTACATTTAGAGATTGAAGCTAGAAATTTCACTGTTCCATTCAATCACTGTTCATTCGAATACAAGAAGAGTCACTTTCCTTTTAAATTTACAAAAATTTCCGATCACACATTCTCTAATTCGTGAGCTGCTTGAGTTGAAGTTTTGAAGGAGCAACCAAGAATCAAACTTCAAGGGAGAGGAGATCGAAGCTGCAAAATCTGGCTGTTGAAGAAAGATTGCAAGAACAGCACTCCAAGTGTTTGACAGAAGTTTCCTACCAACACTGATCTTCGACAGGTTCTGAGCTGAAGGTACCATTTTCAATCAATAAAGGGGGCATCTTCCACACCCTTTCTCTGGAACTATCCCTTATACAAACCCTTGTCCTTTACATACTTCCATGATCTTCACCAAATATTTAAGGATCGAATCCTGAGCTCTTGACATCTTCTTGCGACGAGAAGCCTCTAGTTTTGCTAATGCCTTAGACTCCTCATTTTCACTAAGCTTCTCATTCATCTTCTGCATGCGAATACGATCCTTCCACATCCGCTTCTTGAGTTCATCGTAGCTTATTTCTTCCTCCTCCGCCTCCTCTTCTTCATCTCGTTCAGAAGTTGAAGAAGGCCCCGTCTCTTCACAAAACTCCACCATCTTTGCTTGTTTCAAACTCCAAAATTAGGCTTTCTAACGGTATACGTAGTACTCAAAACGGTTTTGCGAACTCTTATATATACTACATGTATCGTAAGCAATGGCGGTGTAAGAATAGAGGCTACTACTCATTTTAAGTACCACTCTTTGAATACTTACATAATAAACCGTCGAATAGCTTAAAGTCAAGGTGACAATTTCCAAGAAGAAAACTAATATTTGAACTCGAAGTTTGAACAGAAAGGAAAGTGATGGCTCGGAGATTAGATGAATTATAATTAGGGCACTAGAAAAACTTTTTAATTTTTAAAAATTTTGAAAAAATTGTTTATAAGTTTTAGTTTTTTAAAAAATTCATTTCTTTTAAATTTTGATTAAAAATAAAATATTGTATGAATATCATACTTATATTAATTAAATACTAACGATTCAATTAAATTCTTAAATTTGAGTTAAACTAATTAAATCTAACATAAATTAATAATTTATTATAATTATTTCAAATTATTAACTTAAATTAAATTAAATTGACTTGAGTTGATTGAAGAATTGATTTAAGTTACCGCAATAGGAACATTTAATTAGTTATCTTCTAATATTTATATTATACATATTTTGTTCTTATTTTTAATTTAAGTCAAAATAATTTTTTTAAAAATTAAAAATTTTGATAATTTTAAACATTAAAGAATTTTCCTAAATTTTTATGTATCTTTTATCCTATAATCTAGTCCAATCAAGTTCATCATCTACTATGTTGAGGAGGTGATTTTTGTTGCTGCGTTTGATAAAACACGAGAGTGTGGGAAGAGACAAACTTACGTAAGAATGTTGCATGCATGAGTGACACGTAAGGACTATGTCCAATCTTGGAGGGATTGATGACCTAAACCTTCATTTAATTGCACATGCTATTAGTTAAATGGGAAGTGCCAAAATATATATGGAATTGGCCCTTTTGAGTTTGTTCCTTGCAAATTGATGTAACAAGTAACGTATGTAGTTTAGTTAAGTTTGCACCTTAATTACAGACAACCGAGAAGGCACTTAGGAATAAATGAGTCAAGCATAAGCTTGAAGAGGGTTTTTAGTTTATGAAAGGATGTATCCAAGTAAAGGAAATCCAGAGCAGTCTGGAATGATCCATAAAGACAAAGTAAAGTTGTAACGCCCTAAGTTCAGGTTGGATCCCAATTCGAGTTTAATAAAATGAAGAACTTGAAAATAATTTTAATTCATTTTAAAAGAATAAAATTTCAAAAATAACTAATTAGGAATTTCCTCTAATAAAATATTTCATAAATTTATATTTTCATGGCAATAATTCTAATTTACAGTTAAAATAATTATAAACTTGAAAATTACTAAATATGAATTGATTAATTACTTTTTTATAAGTTTATAAAGAGTTTTATTACCTATTTCTTTTGTAATATAGAATTTGTAATACTCTTATCTCCTTTATAAAGGGTACGACTAACAACATCTCAAATTGGAGTTTATTTATTTGATTAAGTAATTATTCAAAACTAAGATGATTGAACTTTTTGAACTTCAAGATATATCTTAAGAAGAATAGGTACATTTGTTTTTTTTTTAACATTCCTAAATTGAGGTTCTATGCAAATTGTTAGTACTTATCAATTAATTTAGTATATTGAATTTCATAAATATTTATAAAAGCCTTTCATGCACGTATAGAATATGAATTGTTATAAATTAGATGATATTAATAAATCATATCTTCTTAATTCTTATTAATATTTTTCACGCGAAAAAATTAGGTGCTATCATATAGCTTTGTACCGGTTAAGTTCACGAGTTGGAGATAAGCGGACTTGAATTGTTGACATTTGCCATAGGATAAACCGGCCTCCCCAACAATAAAACTTTAAATTTAAACAACAATAAAAAATTAAATTTTAATCCTATAAAAATTAAAAGATTATTTACAAATGAAACAACGTTTTCAGAGAAGCTTATTAGAATTTTTAATACGGCTAGAGTATAACCTTTAATATTTTCATTTTTATTAATCAATGTGGAATACTCTAACACTCTCCCTCAAAGTGTAACTAAGATTGAACATCCAGTTGTTGCTTGAAATAAACACAACGGTAATCGAATCGGGCCGGCTGGAGCTAGACATCCAGACAAACAATCAAAAAATTAATAATCTAGACCATACTTGCTCTAATACTATATTAGAATTTTTAATATGGGTAAAGTGTAGAGTCCATTAACAAGAATTAATATTTGGGTCCAACTATTACAACAATGACTAAAACTAGCCGATTAGATAGTTGACTCTTAACATTTATTAATCCTTTAATAGTTTTATTTTTAATCAATGTGGGTAATCTTACAAAGCCTTGTGTTACTCTTTGAAGCAAAATATAGTGCTTGAGATGAGAACACAATGAACTGAAGAGAAAGCCTACTTCCCTTTTTGCTGGCTTTCTTGTTTTCCCTGAAACTAGAAACCAGCACATTGTGTATACTGACTGTAAGCTTCTGACTGCATGGCAATGGGGGCACGTGTAATGAAGTCTGGAAGATCAAATGCGTCTATGAGCTCCCTTGCAATGTTCCTCACTTGGAAACTCAGGTACTCTGAGAGTTTGTGGATTGCCTGCACGTTAGTGAAAGTTAGATTAATATGAACATTCTCAGGCCTGTTTAGCTATATGGATGAGAGACCAGGAAGGATGAGAATGCTTTGATTTCCAATCCTCAATGTGTTTTGATAACCTAGAATGAAGAAGATGAGATAATTATGATATGGGGTTCATGTTTTTCTAGCTAATGAACTCATTTTACAAATCTCTCTTCCTCTTTAGGGCATGCATGAAACATTCAATAAGGAAAAGATTGATTCTTCTTCAATCAACTGCACCTTTGGTTAATTATTAATTAACACCGTATCCTTTTCATGTTTCTTACTATATTGTGAAATCAGAAAAGCAATCCTGCAACCTTATGATTCTTAGTAAAAAAGACAATACTTTAGCTTTGTTTGGAGCAACATAGTCGACGTTACGGTAGGTCCCTATGTCCTTCCAGATTCGATCCAAAGCATAAAGATCACAGACAAGTTTGAGAGCAGCTTGAGAATGTGGATCAGGGCATCTGACATAGAAAATGCAAGTTTAGCAGCAAATTAACAGCATAAAAATGGATAGGAACAATTTGTCATTCCAGGAGTAGGAAATACTTCTGTACTGCTTCAATAAACTTTTCAAGGATGACAGACTCAATATGAGACTCTGCAAGTGTGAGAAGGTGATTCAAGGATCGATTCCAAGCACCAAAGCCACCAAGAGTTTTGGCGTGTTTCCTTAATCGTAGAGCAACACTTTGTAGCAATTTAGACGTTCGATACTGAAATGTCAAGAGTCACAGAAGCTGTAAATACAGATAGACTATTCTACCAGTTACAGCAGCTTTCAGACGTTACAAAATCAATTAACTTACTCTGAAGGCATCCAACTGGAATTTAGGATCGCGCAAATGTTCTTCACCTTCCCAACGTGCAGTCACAGGATTTGGTTGAGACATATAAGTGTTCATGGATTCTCTCAAATAGTTCCAAGTAACTTGCAGAGTCCCACCTTGGAACTTTTCCTGGTATTGCTTCAAAAGAAAGCCTGCTACCTGCGTTACGAACTTACGATTGAATCTTCAGATAACTCCACCAAAAGCAGAATATAGATTTCAAGAAAGAGAATAAAGAATTCATCACAAACTTGACTACGAACTACCTAAGACGTTGAATTCAACCATCATTTACCAGTCTGCAAATCAAAGCATTACAATCTCTTGAAATGCCAGTCATTTTTAATGTATTATATGTACGTATATATCATCCATAAGATGGTCCATAGTCTTTGAATAATTAGAAATATGGTAGGGAACCCTCCAGGCATATTCCACTCGTAATTCCACAAGGGTAAGGAACGCGATACAAAGATGACCACAGAAAATCTAGCTACTAGGCTTCTTCAAATTTATTGCTCTTCAGGTTTCTAACGACAAATTTTAGATCATTTCTAATTTCGAGAGGTAAATCAGGGTGAGTGCAGATGCAGATGGCTACCACAGTCTTAAATCTTACTTAAACCACCCAAAGTTAGCTCCATAAATTTAATTGTCAAAATCCTTTGAATAAGCTAGACTTTCACATCCTAAATTCTCAAGTAAGGTGCAATAACCTGTTGCAGTAGCACTGTGTTATCCCCTTCAAATGTCTGAAAAATGTCGTGATCATTCCTCAAGCTACCAAACCGGTTGACAGCTGCATATCCATGTCCACCACATGCTTCCCTGCAAATACTCAATGATTTTGCTGTATATGATGTCACATAAGCCTTGAGACCAGAGGAGAGTGTATGAACATCTCCAGCCAGTTGTTCATCATGAGTCTTTTTCATCTCAGAATACTTCTCCACCAGATGCAGAGTGGCAAAATGGAATGCATAAGCTGAAGCAAGCATTGGCATCAGCTTGTGCTGATGAGATTGATAATCAAGTATACTGACTTCAGGTTGTTTGGGAGGGCCAAACTGCTGGCGCAATAAAGAATATCGGGTGGCAATTATGACAGCAACCTTCAAAACACCAACAGAAGAGTATGCAAGGCCAACACGTCCACCAACAAGCTCCCCTAACATAGCGATAAATCTTTTATTTATTGTAGGAAGACAACTTGTGTACTTGCCATCTTGTGAAACATCTCCAAATCTATTGAGAAGATTGTCTCGAGGAATTCTTACTGAATTGAATCTCAATGCTCCATTATCTACCCCATTTAAGCCAACCTTGAGTCCACAATCATGTATTTCAATACCTGGAAGCGTCTGATGGGTTTTCATATCCCTTATGGGAACAATGAAGGCATGTACACCCATATCAGAGACTCCTTTATCATGGGTAGGCAGCATCAATTTGGCAAAAACGGTTGCAAATTTTCCATGAACAGCGGCATTGCCAATCCACCATTTTATGGCCCCATCATTTGGTGTGTTTATAATGAATTCATCAGTAATTGGATCAAAAGTTGCAACAGTTTGAAGGCCTTGAACATTGGAGCCTGTGCAAATTTAAAATAAGCACTTACATAACATCACTTGTGCTAAAAGAAGATACTGTAAAGGTCAGAAACCTCCCAAAATCATTGGGGAAAAAAAAAACCGATATGCAAGGTCAAAATCCCAACTTATCAAGCATGCACACAAGTGGAACAGAACTGGAGGAAATGTTGAGGGATAATAAATGACTATAATCAACCACTAGAAATTCTAGTTGCAACAACTAAAGTTGAAACATGAAACCTAGATGGCAATCCATATCAGGACATCATGAATTTCTAAATCTGAATTCCTACTTCACAAATTCTATCAGATGTTGTTCCCAAAACATTTCAAGGTGGAAGTAAGATATAGCTTCTTCAAGGCATTGATCTCAAAATTACACCCAAGTTTGGTATATTGAAAGATATAACTGGAAATCTTCATGAAACTCACTAGATTAGACAAAAAAGTGTATTGGACTTGGTGAATCGTGTCTAATGCACAATAACAAGCTGAAGAACTTTTAAGATGACACAGCAAGACATTACTCATTTAAGCAACAAACTACAGAACCATATTGAAGTTTACCATGATGAAGCTCTGTCATGGCAAAACAGCCAGGATAATCCAGATTGTCAATACCATCGAAGTACTTATCCTTATGCTTTTTGGTACCCAAGTTGAGGACAGAACTTCCCCAAAGACTGCACAAATTTACCAAAGCGTCAGTGTCATGTTTAATATATAACATTGATGCTGAACCGAACAGCATCCATTTGGAATGAACAACTAAACTGGAAATTAAAGGTAATATTATGAATCCTTGTCAATGCAGAGTCCCAGTGTATCAGCATTATGAACCAAAGGGCGATAACTAATATAAAGCACAACATTTTCAAATCAAAGCTTAATTCTTAGTTCCTCCAACCTGTACAGCCCCCTCCTTCCTCAAGATAAAGAACAACTGACCCAAAGAAGAAAGAATTGCAAAAAAAATAAAGGGAACAACCAAAGGCAGCTGATCTTAATGGAAGAGCATAACTACAGAAAAATTCAGATCATACGGTTAAACTCATCACAATCTGACATGTATTCAGTATTTGATGGCATCAAGCAATTTTCAGCCAGGAAAGATTCAAAGTTTTTAGATTTCAGAAAAAAAGTTGAACTCCTTTTTCACCAAGTTTGATGCAAGAACATGGCTAAAAAGATCATACGAAGGAATTCCGTTTCCATTTGGAAAGAAAAGAGCAGAAGAAACTAAAACCATCTTCTTATTAACCAAAACCAGATCATAACAAGAGATCATGTCACAATTCTCCAATCCAATCACAGTCCCACCACTCCCGATCAGGAAAAGAAAAACTTTAAAAGATAAAGAGAAGCAAAAGAACAAACCTGAACTGAACACCCATCTTAATCCCAAGTGACAAGTCGAAAGCACCAGCAGCTTCAGTAATGGCAAAATACTTAGCAGGTTCCTCCACCAGATACCTCAAAGGCCTAATCCCAGCTTCCCTCACCAAACCCGAAAGCTGCCTCCAACAAAGCTCTCTGTACTCATCTTTTGGAATCTCAAGTGGGGTTTGCAAGTCAGGCCTCGACATTAAAAACTCCAATATCTTTTCCTGTATGTCCCTGTACTTCCCTCTCATGAACACCGACAGTTTCTCAGTCTCAACCGACAGCTTCCTCGCCTTGGCGCATGTTAACATGTCCAGTTGGTCCAGAGCTCGTGGGACTGGCGTCAGGTGCAAAACCAGACGCCTTATGCGGAAGGACACGATCTGGGTCCCGTCGTCGGACGTGGAATTCGGGTCTGTGTGTTCCATCTTCGAAGACAAAAACACCGTTAAACGTCAGGTAATGGCTTTTTGGTTCTTACTCTGTTCATATGATATTGTGATGACGTGGTTACGTGTTCGAAATGCCACGTATCCATAGTTTATGGATGTTACTAATGTACCTTTCCCTAGGGCTAGATAACTTGTAACATGAATGTTTTAAAAATTCAACCGTTACTGCCAATTTAGCCGTAGAACTTAATTTTTAATTTTTTGTTTCAATTTATTTTATTAATTTATATTGTAAAAAATTAATTAATTTATTAATTAATCGGTCAATTATTATAAATTAATAAATTTTTATAAATCAAAATAAATAAATTAAAATATATTTAATAATTTTTAATTAAACTTTATATTCTTTGATAGATAAAGACAATTAATTTCAATCATATTTCAAAATGTTTAATTTTTTTAATCTTTAGTTAATTTTATGACGGTCTAATATTGAACATTTTAAACTTTAAACCTTTTATTTTACTAGTTTAACTTTTGATCCGATTTTTAAAATATTGAGTAATATAATTAAGGCTAAAATATATAAACTTTTTTTCTGATTTAAAAATTAAAAAATATTCAATTTTTAAAAATTTTGAAAATTGTTTTCTTTCCTATTTTTTAGAAAAATTTCTCCCTAATTTCAATTAATAATTAACAATGAAATACACATAATATAAATATTATATATAAATTAATCAAATGTTATTGATATAATAAGTTAATTCAGGTACTTAAAATTAATCATTTTAAAATATAATAAATTAGTTTAAATTGAATATAATTAGTTCTAATTCATATTTGAAATTAAGTTTTTTGAGATTATAAAACATAATTAGAAAATATTTATATTAAAGTTTTTTGTGATTAAAATTTTTTATTTTAAAAATATATTTTATTTCTTTATAATATTATTTAGTTATTAAATAAGTCTTTCTATTATATTACATTAATTTTGTGTCTATTTATAATTTCAAAATGATGTTACTTTAGAACTTAAGAATTTTATTATAACAATGATTTGAGTAAAAAATAGATTAAAAAATTAATAGAATACGATAAAAACAAATTGTATGATAATTAAATAATATTTTAACAAATTAACTTTAAAATGTATATGGACTAAAATAAAAATAGATCAAATTTGATGATATACAGCAGAACCATGGCCTTCAATAATAGAGAAGATTAAATTCCTTCTCCTGTGAAGAAGGAACTGGTACATCGATGGAACTGATAATATATGTCTGCTTGACATATTAAGTGGAAGTGAGACAATCAAACACATACGTATTGGAGACACTCAATTCAGAAAGGAAACATCATATTATTTAAGACAAATTGGATGAAGAAGGTACGTAGTTATGATAAGCTACATGTTGGTGTTAGCAATCGGGCATGGAGGAACTGATACATCAGTGACTCCTTCCATCATCAGGACTACACTCTTCATGGAAGGACGAAGAGCTGGTTCGTCTTGTATACACCAAAGTGCAACTGCAACCATTTTCTCCAACCCCTTCTTTTCTACTTGTTCGCCAACCACGAGCCTGTCCAACTCTTGAGTCGTGAAACATTTGTATGCCCAAGTTGAAAGGACAATCTCATCAGGATCTGCTGCCTGGATTTCCATGTTCTTTCTGCAGCAAACTATTTCCAGGAGCACTATGCCAAAACTGTAAACATCTGCTTTTACTGATATTGGAACATTCTTATGCCACTCTGGTGCTAGATACCCTCTTGTTCCTCTAACAATTGTGATTGTCCTGGTTTGATCAGGCATTAACAGTTTTGCCAACCCAAAATCAGAAATCTTAGCATTCCAGAAATCATCCATCAGTATGTTCTGAGGCTTTATGTCACAATGAATAATTGGTGCTTCACACTCTTCATGGAGGTACAGAATGCCTCTAGCAACATCAAGTGCAATTCTGATTCTTTCGTCCCAATTTGGTCTAGTATTGGACTTGAATAACAGATCTGCAAGTGATCCATTTCTCATGTACTCGTAAACCAGAAGTCTCTTGGAATCTGTAGCACAGTATCCTAACAGCCTGACTAAATTCCTGTGGTGAGTCTTCCCTATAGATCGCATCTCTGCTCGGAACTCCTTTTCTCCTTCTTCCACCAACTTTTCCAATCTTTTGACAGCAACAATTTCCTTACCCTTGCACAAAGACCCTTTGTACACTGTTCCAAATGATCCCTTTCCCAACTCTTCTGTAAAGTTTTTTGTTGCTCTTTTGAGTTCGTTGTATGAGAATAATCGCAAGGTGAAGTCCAAAGTCAAGCCATCTTCTCCAGTTTTCAACAACCTGCTGTATCTCAGAAATCTTAGCTTGTACATGTTCACTCCAGAGATTATGAGAGCACCACATGAAAACGTCAGGAAACCAAAAATCATCAGAAGAATTTTCACAGTTTCTTCGTGGCTTCGCACCACTATCGGAGGAGGTAAAATTGGCGGATTGGGAGAGGTCTGAGAGCCTTCAATATTTCTTGTGCCCACCTTCAAAAGAGCTACTGTAGATGTAGATGTAGATGTAAATGTTTGTGTAGAACTAGAAGTCCTTCTAACATAATTCAATGGAAGATTCTGTTTCTTACAGAATCCATCCGACAGCAGCGCTGCTCCACAATTGCAATCTTCTATACAGGAGTTGCTGCAGTCTCCCTGTGACATTTTTGTTTCATTATAGTAAGGTCCTCTCCATGTTATGGATTCCATTGGAGTGATACTAAACAGCTTTTCGTTTCCTTTGCCATTTTGACAACCTACCAGTGAATAGTTTCTCTCACAACCAAGAGACGGTTGATTGGGGTCGATATATTCAAAACTAGGAAGACATTTACAGTATGGTAGATTATCATTGCGTGTGCAGAAGCTGTTGAAACCGCAGTAGCCATTTATTTGACAGTAATCTTCGGGTTTCTCCCACTCAATCTTTTGTTTACGTTCGTTGCTTCCATTATACCAATGAGAATATAATCGGAAAACTCCATTAGTTTCAAGAGTTGCGCGATATATGGTATTATTTGCCATCATCTAGCAATCTGTGATGTTTTGTCTAATGTTTGAATCGGTGGCATTGATAAGCTGCAGGCAACCAGTAATGCTTAGACGAAGAAATAACTCTTTCTCGTTATAAGTCTGAGTGCTCCAGTAAGCGAAGTCACGTGTGTATGGAGAATTTAATGGGTAGAGAACAAGGTTCCCATCAGCTTGCATCACAAGATGAAAGCGTCCAGTGGAGTGTTTGGTTTCTGATGAACTAGAAACCAATTGATCACCAGAAAGAAGAAGCTGACCTCCTAAAATGGTGTCAGTAGGGTTTCTGAAAGTTTCCCAGATCACATTACCATCCTTGCTGTAGAGAACAAAGTTACCGGTGTCAAGCATGGAGGCATAGGAAGCAGAAAACTTTTCAGTTCCGATCTGTTTCTCCAATTCTTCTGTCCTGATAAGAAACTTCCCGTCCTGTGTTAGAATCACAGTGGAGTTGGCAGGAAGAAATGGATCATCACGATTCGCAGTCCAGACAACAATGTTTTCGAGCTTTCCAACCAGCCAAATCCCAATTGCAAAGCCATTATCTTGTTGGTAGAAACCAAACGCAAAACTTCCAGATGGTGATAACCAAGAATGGGGTTCCAATGAGGCTGTTAGTGAAGAACCACGACTTATCTCACCCGGTATTCTTGGCTGAGCTGATGAAGTAATGCACAGGATGGACAGAAGCAAGAGTATAGAAGACCTGAAAGCCATAAGAACGAACACTTGTTTCTTAACTGTTTACATCAGATAGCAAATGTTAAGACATGGTGGATGTTCATGTGGATGGTAGGCATTCTCGTTCTTATCTGCAAAGACTTGCAGGTCAAGGTGCATTCAGAGAATTTTTCCAATAAGTTTCACGATCTAAGATTAATTAATTAAATAGAAGTAGCTGATTTAGGGTCCTCAAGACCTTGACTTGGAAAATCTGAAAATTGTGATGATCTATATTGAATCATTTCGTAAAAGCATCTTATATTCGGGATAAGATCTTCTAGCAGAGTAGGCACAAGATCTCATCCCCTTATATTCTGCCTCAAGCCAATCTGTTTGTCAGCTGTTCACATTAGACAGCAAATGCCTAAAGAGACTTCCCGATGTTCACGGGGATGCTCTTAGTTGTCTGCAAAGACTTGCAGGTCAAGCTGCCCCACCAGGTGCATTTGCAGAGAGCATTTTCCAATGGTTTTCAGAATCCAAGACTTACTGAAACAGTTGATGTAGGGATCAGAAGACCTTGACTTGGAAAATCGGATACTTGTTATGTCAAGTCTAGCTAGTTTCGTGGAATACACTGCACCACATCAAGCTATCCAACTGGCAAGGCAGGTCAGCCTGAGTCTACACGTCATTGCTCTTATTATCAATTCTATCAGTGTCCTTTATTATGCTTTAGTTCTGCGAAAGCTCCCATTATCTTTCCTTTAACTAAGTTGTTAATCTCATGACTTCAGTGTCAGCGCTGTGTTTGCTGTTTCAATGCCTTCTTTTTGTGCATGTAAGGTCTCAACTGAACCAATCCAATGTCATAGACTTGGGTTCTTCACTCAATCCAAAAACTCCTCCCACTTCATGGCCCTCCCCTTCTGGGCAATTTGCTTTTGGATTCTATCGACAAGGCAATGGATTTGCTGTTGGAATATGGATGATCAGTGAGCCTGGAACCACTGTCGTCGTCTGGACAGCTAATCGGGATGATCCCCCAGTTTCAGAAAATGCAAAGCTAGAGTTAACCAGAGATGGTAGACTGATCCTTGGAATGGAGCAAGGTGAAACCAAACCAATTGCCAATATATCAAATCCTTCAGATTCAGCCTCTATGCTTGATTCTGGTAACTTCGTGCTATACTGCAATGGTGAGATCATCTGGCAGACCTTTGATTTCCCAACTGACACATTATTAGAAGGCCAGAATCTGACAGCTGGCAGTGAATTGGTTTCTAGTATATCGAGCTCAGACCACTCAAGCGGACGGTTTCAGCTCAGTATGCAAACTGACGGTAACCTTGTTGCCTACCCAATAATGTCTCACGAACAAGTTGATGCTTACTGGAGTACTGAAACTTTTGCTGCAAGCTATCGACAATTGAATCTTGCATCTCTAGATAGAAGATGCATTCTTTATTTACAAGCAGGAAGTGATCGGCCCAGATATTTGGTGAACTGCTCTAATCCCACAGAGAAGGAGACGATCATCTATCGGGCAACATTGGATGCTGATGGGATTTTCAGGCTGTATTCTCACCATTTTGAGAACAACTCTGTCACAAGTGTGTCTATGGAGTGGACCATATTGCTGGACCAATGCGATGTCAAAGGTGCCTGTGGCTTCAACAGTTACTGCTATAGCAATGGAGGCCAAAGCAACTGTTATTGCTATCCAGGTTACTTTCCTGTTGAGCAGAGTGGGAACTGGAGTTGCTCCAGTAATCACAGTGAAGACATTTGCATGAAAGACTGCAAACTATCTTACAATATGACTTCCATGGAGAATATGTGGTTGGCTGATTTTCCTTACTCTTATTCACCATTAGGACCACAGGAGTGTAGCATTTCTTGTGAGCAAGATTGTGATTGTTGGGCTCCTGTACATGAAAATTATAGATGTGGAAAGTTTAGGCTTCCACTAAGATATGGAAGACACAGTTTAAACAGTTCAGCTACAACCTTCTTGAAGTTGATATTGCCAACTCCATCAAAAAGCCTCCCATCACCACCATCATCACCTATTGTAACAAAAGAAGATTCGAGTCTAGTTAAGATTCTTGCAATAACCTTAGGCGCTATTGCGTTCTTTTGTTTTGCCCTTCTAGTATTCAGTTTCCTTATGTACTACAATGGAGTTCATAGTTACAGAAAGCTTTCAGGAAGAGGAAATTCAGAGAAGACAGAAGACTTCGCTCAACGAGCATTTTCCTATAGTGAACTTCAGAAAGCAACGAATGATTTCAAGGAGGAGCTAGGAATGGGAAGTTATGGAGCAGTTTATAAAGGAACTTTACCAGGGAGTAACAAGACCATTGCTGTGAAAAGACTTGAGAAAGTAGTTGAAGAAGGGGAGAGAGAATTTCGAGCTGAAATGACCACCATTGGAAGAACCCATCACAGGAACTTGGTTCGTTTGCTTGGATTTTGCGTGGAGGGGTCTAAAAGGCTTCTTGTATACGAGTACATGAGCAATGGATCACTAGCAGAAGTCCTGGGGGAAGCTGAAAAGCGACCAGCTTGGAAGGAAAGAGTCAGGATTGCAATGGAAGTAGCTAGAGGCATACTCTACTTACACGAAGAGTGTGAGGTCCGTATCATTCACTGCAATCTGAAACCACAGAACATACTCATGGATGAAACTGGGACGCCAAAGATTTCTGATTTCGGGTTGGCAAAGCTACTACTACCTAACGAACCAAGCAACCCCGACAGATTTACTGGGACAAGATCGTATCTCGCGCCAGAATGGCAGATGAATGCTATTGTATCAGTAAAAGCTGACATCTACAGTTTTGGAGTTATGCTGCTGGAGATTGTTTGCTGCACAACAATGAACATTTCAATAACAGCAGTGAAAACGCTTTCCTGTTGGATACATGAATGCTTCATGACTAGACAGTTGAACAAGCTCGTGGAAGCTGACGATGAAATAGATCATACAACCCTGGAAAGAATGGTGAAAGTGGGACTATGGTGCATACAAGAAGATCCAGTTTTGCGGCCTACAATGAAGAGTGTGATCCTCATGCTGGAAGGAATCATGGATGTTCCTGTTCCTCCATTTCCATCTCTTTCCCTCTAGATCAAATACGTCCTCAACTATATCTTTGGTATGAAATGTGTTCATATTAAAAATGGATGTTCCTTGACTATAACCAAAATTAAATGTTATTATAATTACAAATTACAAGCGTAATTAAAAAACAATCATAATTATAATAAATTACACTAATAATTATATTCAACAATTTAAAAACTTGCTTATAATACAAACTTCCAATATTTAATTTTATTACTTAATAGCCCAATGACTTCACCCAATTTAATTAATTTCGCATATGTAGTAATTTAATTTATTTAAAAATCAACTTCTAGCTAATAAATTTTATTCATTTTTTAATAACTTTAACTTTTATTTACATTTATGATTTTAATGCTTTTATAAAATTAAATAAAATTTGTATTAATAAAAGGCTCCTAGAGGAGCTACAAAATACACCACAAATCCCAAGGAAATAAAGCATTTGTCAGTACCATGGTTCCCTACTCAACTTCCAGCAGCTAAGATATTTAAAGAGCAATATAAGCACTGTCTTAATATGTTACCACAGTTCCTTTCTCAGTGTCGTTGCTTCTGCTGTCAATTTAGTTTCTGACGTCTCAACCCTTGTTTCTTGGTTATTTGGTTACCAGCTCCCGAATGTATTTGACCTGCATTCTAAGCTTAGATGTTATGGCCATATTTCTTGTGGTCTTTGTATCTCTATGGTTGACTTGAATGTTTGAATATCTTCTGATTCTTCTCTCTTTCATAAAGCATATACGTTAGAGAAAAAAGTAAGCTTGACGAGAGTGTAATCTTCTGCTGTTAAGGAAGAATTTGTAGACCTTGTCCGAAGTTTAATTGGACCTTGGCCGAGCTATATATATATATAATTAATTTAAACTTTAAATTTAATGTTGTTTATACTTTGATATATTAGGGCTTTGAGCTTCAGTTGAATTGAGCAGTTGTAACTTTAACCCAAAACTCAAAAATTTAAATAAAAAGCTTAAGTTCTACTTGAACCTAGTCAAATCGACTTGTCTTTTTTAGTTTGTGTATTTATTTACTTATTTTATCTTTATTGTATTCTTTATGTTTTTGTTAATCTTTACCATTGTATTATGTATTGCACTATATTTTTTATATTTTTATTTATATGCATTTTTTTATATTTTGTATTATCATTATTCTGTATAACATGTGGATCTATCGGAAATAGCCTTTTTACCAGTTATGGATAAGTTTGCGTACCACTGGACCTCCTTATATCCCACGTTTTATAGCGAGACTCTCACTAGGCGTATTGATCCCATAAGGTTTATTGCATGTTTTGTAGAAACGACATTTGATATGAATGAGTTGAGTTCGTTTATTGAAAAGCTTTTTGATTTGCCCTCTAAAGTGATTTCAAAGTAATCCAACACCATTCCTCTTATTTCTTCTTGTCCTTGAACTCTTTTCTCTGTTGTCTTTAATAAGGTAAGTTATATTTGAAAATTTAAAAGGATGTGGTTTCGCAAAAATTTGGTTCTGTCACAGTTGTTTTGAACTGCATTTGTGGTTACTTGATATAAAGCAACTGTATCAGCAATTTATAAATTTTCTAGCACAAACGAAAACATAAAAATTAAACGTGAAATAAACAAATCAATAAATCAACACCCTAGATTTGGTAACACAGTTCATCATACTTTGCCTACGTTTGCAGGACCCTCATCTAGCTTAATTACTTTCACCAAAGAACAACAATAGTTTTACTCAAGGCATCATAGAGCCGACTCACTCTGCCCTTGACACTATCCCTCGTCCTCATAACTCATAAAAATAT
>JANKOD010000191.1:25713572-25725576 GCA_026284645.1 Erythroxylum acuminatum
AGTACGTAATAAGGTCTATATTATGTATTACAATGGTCGCATCTCACCAAAAAGTAGAAATAAATCACATATAAAATTTACTCCTTTCTTTTCAGATATAGTAGTAGAACGGTGCCTTGCATAGAAAATTTTAAAAATTCTTATTAAAAATTAAATTTCACAATACTTATTAATAATTCAAGAAATTAAAATATTTAAAATGTTCAATCGATTAATGATAGTCGGGACCACTTAACAATAGAATAAAGTGGATTCTAAAACAAGGAGAATATTTTTATCAATACAATAATTTTAAGAAAATAAAAATAAATAATAAAAGATTGTTAGAATAAATATTTTCAAAAAGTTCAAAATTTTAAATCTTTTCCCTCTCTAAATTTTATTTTTATCGTATATTTTTCAAGTTATATGAACTTGAATATTTTTAAATTTTAATAAGTTAATATGGTAAATTAGATTAATTATATAAATGTATGTAGACAAATTACAAACCTAGTAGGTATATGGACACGATAAGGACTTGCCGTGTTCGTCACTTCGGTAGTAAGTGGTACGGGAAGGGTAAGTAAATGGTAGGGTAAGGGTTCAAAAAGTCATAGACTGAGAGGAGAAAGAGGACTTAAATGGCAGGTTAAGGGTTCGAAAATTCATGGACTGAGGAGAAAGAAGACTTAAATGGCAGGTTAAGGGTTCGAAAGTCATGGACTGAGGAGAAAGAAGACTTACATGGCAGGTTAAGGGTTCGAAAAGTCATGGACTGAGGCCTGAGGGGACAAAGAAGACTTAGAAAAATAAGTAAATGGCAGGTTAAGGGTCGAAAAGTCGTGGACTAACAAGAGATTAGAAAAATTAGTAAAGAAAACAGAATATTATTCTAATTACGATGCTTGATATTCTTGACGACTCATAGATTTGACCATCATCTGCACCAGTGTATAGTTGAATGACCTATTTATTTATATACATTACTTAATAAAACTTCCTTTTGTCGAGCACAAAGACCTCATCTCACTAAAATGTTTTCTTGATCATCACTTTGAGACTGACAATAGGTGGTAGAGAATAGAGATAATTAAGCGAAAACTTTACTTAAGGTCCTGCGAAGCAATTTTAATTATTATGTTGGTGATACAAAACAAAATAAAAGAAAATGCGGAATAATCGGAGAAACAAACACCATAATTAGGCTTCACTTTTTAAAAATTTTTTAGACTATATTTTCGAAATAAAAAATAATTGTAGAAATGTATGTATAAATCATTAAATGAAGAGAATGGTCTTAATTTGACACTTTTAAAACATTGATAATCTTTAGCTTAAATTTAATTTTATAGTTAACTGTATTTATTAATGGTGACCATCGGTTATACAAAAAAAAAGAAATTAAAAAGCAGAAATATGGCATTAATTTTAAAATATATATCTAACTTAAAAAAGTAGAAATATGACACTATTCTTTGCTTTCAAAACAGACAACGGCTGTACCAAATGTGACAATCTAATTAGTACTTTGCTTTTTGACAATATTATTATTGTATACCCACTTGATTAGTCAATATACACTTCTTACAATTTTCACCAAAGGAAGAGTAAATTAATAAATACATTATTTATATTCTATACATCACTTGCTTTTAATTTCAAGAGAGCCTCAATAGAGTGTGAATAATTTGCACAATCATAACTTTCCTAAAGAAATTGAAATAGAAACGAAAAACCATAGCATAGACATCACATAACAGAAAATTAACAATACCCATTTATTGTAGGCTGATAATATTATTATCTCATTGCTCAGAGAGTGCTATCAAACTATGGATAACATATTACATGTAGAAGCTATGTCACCCATAATTTTGATAGAAAAGAAAAATTATCTAAAATAGTAGTAACAATTATTAATAATCGTCTCAACGAAGGAGAACCATGTTTGTCGCCAATATAGGTTTATGTACAAAATTGCAAACATTGTCACTAATATAATAGTAAAGGACACTGAGAAACTTATATAAAAGACATTTATGTCAACAAAACCGCCATCAACTTCATCATCATCAGAACTCTCTTTAGTTATTGAAGATGGTGGTGCGGGTTCTTCTAGACCACAACTCTTATGTAACAAAAACCCACAAAGAAAAAGATTTCCTTTGTAGCTGCTCTCATCAAATGTGGCAAATTGGGCAACTTTATCGGGTGTCTTACCAGAAAGATTATTGTAAGACATATTGAAAACTTCTAAGAATTTTAATTCTGTAAGTTGAGGAGGAATTATTCCGCTCAAATCATTGTTAGAAAGATCTAACGTCTCAATTTTGGTCATATTTGAAAATGAGAAAGGAATAGATCCGATTAATCTGTTATGAGATAAGTTCAAAAGATTGATATCTAGAATGCTTCCAAATTCCAAAGGAACTTGACCGGTCAAGTTATTGCATGAGAGATCCAATCCAATGAATCCCATACTGACAATTTGTCCTACTGTGTAACCGAAAATATTTCCCTTAACTACAAATTCAAAACCTCCGTCCATAGAATAAGCATAAGCGTACCTGACATCTTTTGTTGTCTCTTTATAGTTGTGCGAATAATTGACAAAAGGTGCAGAGAGATTATTATGCGAAAGATCCACCAACATCAATTGATTGGTCATCATCCAAAGATCAATTGGGATCTCTCCTGAAATATTATTATGGCTTAAGAGAAGAAGTATCAACTCATATAACTTTCCGATCCATTGGGGAATGACACCTGTTTAAGCAATTGTTACTGAGATCCAAAGTTTGCACATGATCAGAAACTGAACGAGGAAAATGCCCTTCGAGTCTATTTCCGGATAAAAGAATGTGTTTCAACCATGGACTTCCCAACGTTGTAGGTAGGCTTCCAAAAAGATTGTTATTTGAAAGATCCAACAGTTCAAGAGAATTCATTGTTTCAATCCACCTTGGAACTTGGCTAACTAACTTGTTATCACTTGCGGTAAATATCTTCAACTCAGAACAATTAGACAAACTTTTCGGAATGCTTCCAGTAAACTCATTTTCAGATAGCATTAGCCACTCCAACATTGGAAAGTATGTACCGATTTCAGTTGGAATGCGACCATCAAGCTGATTGGTGGAGATATCCAACTTCCTCAACGTTGCATTTGGATTACGTGCTGGAAAATCTAAAGATCCAGAAAGATAACAATTGGAGAGAGAAAGAATTTCCAAATTTGTATTGTTTTCTAGTAACCACCCGGGAAAGTCTAATCCCACCATTGGAATACCAGAAAGAAGAAGATATTGCAAATCATGTTGGTGGTATAAAAACTCAGGAAATGGTCCTCCTCTAGAAGTGGATTTTAAAGAAAGAATCTCCAATTGAAATTTGGGTATCAAATTATGATTGACCACTCCTGTTTCTGCATAGACTTCATTTCCATCGGCTGTAAAATTCTTGAGTTTGGAGTGGTTGAAAAATGAAGAGAGTGAACTTGAAATTTCGAACTGATTATTAACTAGTGCTAAGGAGGTGATAGATGTGAGGAATTTCAGTGGAGATTGGGAAATCTTTCCACTAAAATGATTAAAAGAGAGTTTCAAATTTTGAAGAAGTGTCAAGTTCACTAAACAATGGGGCAAGTTACCACTCAAATTATTGGAAAAAAGATCAAGCTCCCGAAGATTTTTCAGCTTGTAAAAGCCTATATGTATAATAAAGAGAGGGAGATTAGAGAGATAGCTAAGGAATAGAAACTTCAAATTTTATTACTAAGGGAATTAACTAACCTGTGGTACCATGAATGTTGCCAGTGAGCTCACTACCTGACAATGATAAAGTTTCAAGTGAAGTCATGTTTGCAATGGACTCTAATAAGGTATTGGAATCAGACAAGCCTGCAGCGATGGAGAAGACTACTATTAGATTTAAATTAACTGAAATATTATTCTAACTGATTATTCCAAAGGAAATAATAACTAATTAGACTAATTGAAATATTGTACTTAGTAAAGTTGGGTTGTTCGTTTGGATGTTTTGCATGCTTAAATTCCGAAGAAAACAAAGACCACCAAGACTTTGCACGAAGTTCTCATCCAAATAAGAGCCATCTAGGTATAACTCTTTGACATTATCCAGCCCTATTTAAAGGAAAAAATGTTATATAAAATTTAACATTAAGATACAAAAATAATTACAACTTTAAGATTTTAATTTAAGTTAAAAAATTTGCATAACTTACCTTCTGAAAATATTACTCCTATAAAATTATTATATTCCAGATGAAGGGATTCGAGCTTTGGGAATACTTTTAATGATTCGAGTTGAAAGCTGCTTCCATTACAAACACCATTGTCTAACCAAAGGATGCTTATGTTGCTTAGAACTTCAATATCTACGTACAAGAAGCAATATAATGAGAACTTGGAAGTAATTAGAAAAATATAGATATTATTCTCAATATAATGAGAACTTGGAAGTAATTAGAAAAATATAGATATTATTCTCAACTTCATTTACGAGTTGCTTGAATTCCTCATCATGCATTTTGGGTGATAGACGATATTCAATATACCTTTATGTACAACAAACTTGTCAATGTTATTGCCACCAAGTTTTAACTCCTCCAAATTGTACAAGGCAATCAACTCTTGTGAGCAACAAAAAAAAGGAGAGTTGATTAGATATTATTAATGCACTTAAAGCCAAATATCAATTCTTTTAATCATTAAAAAAAACATCAACCAACCTTTTATATTTATCGATCCTTTTTGTTAAGTGAAAGACATATCTAAAGTTTTGAGAGAGTGAATTTCATGTAACAATGGTAAGATGTTGTTCAAATCATTATTTCCCAAATCAAGGATCTCTAAGTTCTTCAACTTCTGTAATTCTTCAATACCTACAAAACTCACATGCCTTCAACTTAAGAAAAGAGCAATTAACAAGATTATGATATATATAATTCTCAAAAGTGAAATTATTTTAAAAGGCCTAATATTATGAAAATATATATACGTAGATGTATGGTTGAACGTAGCTTGTTAATGGTAACCACGATCTTGATAGATAAAACTAAATTTACCTCTTGTTCTTGTCAGTCCAATCTCATTAATGTATAAAGACTTCAACGTTGAAAAACCAGCCACAAAAGGTAAGATGGTATTCCCCAATTCATTAGAACTCAAATCAAGATACTCCAAATTGATTGTACTCGACAATCTTTTAAAATCTGCAGATCAAGATTATCACAAGTTGATCAACAAATTTCTTTAAAAAAAAAAGAATATCACAAGTAATTTGTATTGTATTTGTGATTTGATAAGAAATAACCTTCATCCTGTACGCAGCAAATAATATAATTGTTTCGTAAACTAAGCCATCGGAGTTCTTGAAATGGAAGAAACATTGAGGCATTGAAGTACCAATTCCCGGAATCTTCCTGTCTAAAATCGTCAAGCATGAGCTGGTAGACTCGACCTGTTGTGGGGTTACATCCAACACCATCCCACCTACAACAGTCAAAATCTTTCCTCCATGTTAGCATTTCTTTGGACAAGCTACAATTTGGGCAACTGAATGAAGCTTTGAGCTGCAAGAGAGCAGCTCTCTCTTCCACCAAACATGCAGTAGAGCCCCAGCCTTGCAGTTGCAGTAATAATAACAATAGTTTCAGCATCATCATTACTACTAATAAACGCAGTTGATAGTTTATTCCTGCCATTTCTACTGATATATTGCAGAGACGAATTCTAGTGTAGTTTCATATTGAATAAATGATATGGTTAGCGTTAATCCTTTTACAGGAGACTCTCATCCAATGGGTGCTTCAATACGTTTATGGTGGTGATGCATGTCATGACGAAATTTTTGGAACAGGAGACAAAAAAAAGTGTGGAAATATATAAGATGTCGCCTCTAATATTCACTTTCTTTTTATTAATATAATAAATTTAAGTCAATAAAAATAAATCATAAAATTATTAAAATAATTTTTTTAAAATTAATATCTTATCACTTTTTAAAATTTTTTAGTAACATTTTTGAATCAGATGATTTTAAATATTCTGATACTTTTTATTGTAACTTTTTTTTATTAAACTTATATTAATATAAGTAGACAAAAATTATAAAGCCAGTAGGCAATTATACGAACACGCTAAAGTCTTACCGTGTTCACCACTTCGGTAGTAAACGGTAGGATAAGGCGTTCGTATAAAGTCATGGATTGACAAGAGAACCAAAACTTGGAATAATTAGTGAAGAAAACTGAAAAGTACGCTTGACTAATACGATTAGTATGCTTGACATTCTACAAGTCATGGATTTCACCGTTATTTCTACACTGAGATCTCATCTCATTAAAATATTCTCTTCATCATCGTTATTTTTTTAATTTATTTTTGGACTCCAGTTTTAAAATGAATTTTTAAACATATTTTAGTTTAAATTGACTGAATATATATATAAGTGTTTGTATAAATCATCAAAAGATGATAATGATAAAACTAATACATGCAAGAGGGGGTGAATTATGTGTGATTTTAAAAAAATTCTCACAACTTACTTTCAATTCGTATAAAAACATGGTCTGTTAAAGATTAAAATAATAAGAGCCTATCAAATAATACTAGCCTGTTAAAATGAATGAAACTGTTAGCAAGTCGAAAACAAAAGAAACCTATTATAAAAGTAAAGGAGTCTCTTGTTGAAATAAGCACGCACAATATAATGTGAAAATATAAAAGATAAGGAGAAAGAAAGAAGACGGGCGCAGTCAATTTATACTGATTCGGTTTACAACTTAAGCGTACGTTCAATCCCCAATTATTCAACTTGAGTGTTTCACTATAAAATCAAGTAATAATTTGATGGACCTCTCCAAGCTCACAAGTTAATTTTTTTCAAGGTTTTTCAACCTTTCACACTAGTATTTTACTAGCCTCTACAAGTTTTCAAATAAAAATGAAGTTTGCTTGATATGAGCTTCGTTAATCTCTTTCAACATAATTTCACTTTCTAACGACAAGAGAATTTTTTACAAAGATATCATTTTCAAGAATATATATGTTTTTGACAATTTAACTTCACAAGCTTCTGTATCGTTTTGTTCGTGTTCACAATTGCATTGGCTCTTCCTTCAATAGTTGATTTCTTTAACTTGTCATTGGTTCATTTTGCGTCCTTAGTTGAACTGGATCTGAATAACTTCTATATCATTTTTGCCAAAAAAAAATCTTCCAATAATCATGTGACTAATATACGTCTTTCATAATTTGTATAATCACTATTTTTAATTAGGTAAATTTATAGTAAAGGTTCCTAGAAGAAAGCATATTTTTTATTATTTTATTTTCTTTTAAGAATAAGATCGTTAACCCATATTCACATGTTAATTTTGGCGATTCATATATGATGAAATTATGAAATTAAAAAAAGGGAAGATTAAAAAGATTGTAGATTTATATGATTCTAATAGAATTTATTAATGAAAATTGGTCTTTTCATATTCTTTTAGAGGTTAATATACATGTGATATGCAACCAACTCTTCGATGATACCTTAGTCAATGAAAAAAAAAGATTAAAATATTAGAGTAATCAAATGAAAATAAATATTTAAAATGACTATTGAAATCATAGAAATAATTTCTTTTTTCCAAAATGTAAAGCTATTGGCCTTGTTTGGTGGGACATAAAATAGTCTAACACCTATGATTAATAACACTTTTATATTAAACTCTAAAAAGACTTGACTCTCATTATCATAATCTCCATTATAATGATAGGTGTTTAAATTTAATCGAGAACTTATCATATTAAAATAAAAAATAATAAACGTAATATGATAATAAATTTTGTTGTTGTGTTATTAATCAAAATTAACAATCACAAAATTAAAGTGTTTAATCTATTACATAACGATTATGTCATAGGTACGGGTATAATATGCTTATGTAAATTAGAAGAATCTTTGAATGACAAGAAATCAACTATGATGATTGAGATGATGAACGCAAAAAAAGATGTGATCTTTATGGGCATGTGTCAAGAAATGGTGTCTCTTCCGCTTTGAACAAGAACTCCAAGTGTACACCGAAAAAGGCAGCCCTCTGGGCATTTCAATTGGCATCTTCCCTAACTTTCCCGGGAAAACGAGAGCGATTGAGGGAAAATTGAGAGTGAAAAGAGTTTTAGTTTCTGCTGTCTCTAATCATTTTCCCTCCTGAAGCTTCCTCAAGACGGAAACGTTTAAGGGGCAAAAAGTAGAAAACTGAATTGTGGTGGTTTCGATCGTCTGTGTGTATATTTAGCTTCAAGTCCTTGCAACCGACTTAGGGACCAATGGTTCAATAGGCCGCACAGGGACTAGGCTTACTAAAAAGAGATCTTTTTTATGAACAATTTTATTCTTGAATAATATTTATTTATATTTCAAATAGTATTAAACTATATATTATTTAACTATTTTGCAAATCTTATGCCTCGTAAGAATATATAAATATTAAAATTTCAACTTTTAAATGAATAATTAGAAAGTACTTAACGTTTAATTTAAAATCATCGGATCACTAAATAACTTGCTCACGATTGTGATAAATTTGAAATTTGTTTGTCTGTACATATTCCATCAAAAATTATTTAATACTTTTTAAATATATTTTATTTTTGTATATTTATATATCTAAAATAATGATGCATTGAGACTTAAAAGTTTTAATAAAAATAAATTATATGAAACTTGAATTTTAAAATATAAAAATAAAATGAAAATATCAAATTATTGAAATTGTCAATAGATTTAATCCTTCAAGACAGGTTAACTACAAATTTTATAAATGATATTGAAGTTCAAGTCTAACTCAATTCAATTTGACCGAATGTTGGATCAGATTTAAATTTTGTAAAATTTAAGAGTTTAAATTTAAATTCTAAAAGTTATAAAAAAAACAATGTCTTTTTGAATTAAACGATGTCGCTTTTGGATCACACAAGTCTGATCAGACTCAAACTTAACAGAATGCCTCAGACTTGATCAAACTTTGGGTCGATTCTGAGTTTGACCAAAAAAATTTAACTCGAAACTAGTTTAGACAATTTTGACAGGCTCGCCCCAACCCATTACCAAGGATAATACTTTCAATTCAATAACCAACTATTCCTTACTTAGGAATTGGATTAGACACTAACATTACTTTTGTATTCTTCAAGTAAATGTCCATTTCATTAAACTGGAAAGGAATGAATCAGAGAAGATGAGAGAAATACATGAATCAGAGAAATGAAACGAGAGCTTCAAAATTTCCATCAGTTGCTCACAGTATAGTAATACACTGATCATTTCATAGCATAAATGTGGCGTCCAACCCTTGTGAAATATAAAAAAGAGAAAACACAGGGTTGAGAGATTCCATCATTCATATTTTCTTTTGCATCTATTGAAGAAGCCATACCTCTTATTTCAATTACTCTCAAACCTTCCAGTTCTCCTGATTCATCTATCACTTTCGTTTTTTTTGTGTTCATAAAATATACATATCCAGAACCTCTGATATATATTTCTCTTTTTGTTTTTTTGTTCTTTTGCATATATGTTTCTTTCCGGCTGATAGGATTTGTTGGATCCGAAGGCCTCTGTTAAAAGCTCCGTTGAAGAGAAGTCTGGTTTGGAACTCGGAGATAATAGGGAACCAGGCCAAAGCAGCCACTGATGCAAAGACGACTAGACCCATCATGTACTGGTACCTTCTGGCTAGTCCACATTTTCATACCTTTTACTATTTGTTTATTCTTGAAAATTGAGAAGAGTAAGGCTCAAAAGCTTAATATAATATAATATCGAAATTTGAAAGTTTCATATATAGTTGATTCAGACTGGTAAAGAGCGGATAAAAGATCAGTACCTCAACCTCAATAGCTCTTCTTCTTCATCGTATGTAGCAGTTAGATCAACCTTGCTCTTCTCAAGAGGATTAAAAACCTTTCTGATTCTGTTTCTGCTTCTTCCCTTGCTCTTCTCAAGAGGATTAAAAACCTTTCTGCTTCTGTTTCTGCTGCTTCTTCTTCTTCTGCTTCTTCTTCTTCTTTTTTTTCTTCTTCTTCTTCTTAAGGTATTAAAAAATATATTAAAATTCTACCGTCTCTGTTACATGACTTTTCAAGCGGCGGAAACCCTACCTTCGGATGGGCGTGCGCTGAAAAAATCTAGGCGTAGAGAGGAAGAGCCGCCAGACGATGGTGGTGACCCAGTTCCTATCGCTTCAGGGGGCAGCCCGCCTCCTTTAGGGAAGCTGTTCTGAAAGACTCTGGCGCTTCTCCTGGGCAGCGACCAAAGGATGCCTTCTCGATCGAGGAGGGTGACATCAACCGGGATCTGAATGGGGGTATCCCCTCCATCCGTTTCTCTGAAAGGTTGTTACTATCAGCAAACAGATCTAAGGGATTGACCGTGGTGGTGAAGCTTCTGGGCCGACGGGTGAATGTGTTTGCTCTCCAAAATCGCCTTCTGGCTCTTGGGAAACCGAAAGGATTGATGAAGTGTGTTGATATTGAAAACGACTATTTCGAAATCAATTTCGGTAACCCAGCCGACTTCTCTAAAGTGTTAGCAGACGGGCCATGGATTGTCTTCGGCCACAATTCAGCCATGGTCGTTAGCTTTTGATCCGTCGCACCCCTATCCGACATCCACGGTCTCTTGGATCTGCATCCCCAATCTGCCTAGCTCCCTCTACCACAAACCCATTCTCGAGCAAGTTGGTTCCATGGTTGGAAAGGTGATCAAAATTGACGAGCGTACTCTTCTTGCTACGAGAGGCCGGTTTGCCCGCATGGCCGTTATGGTGGATCTCACTCAACCATTGATCACTAGGATTCTTGTGAATGGCAAGCTTAAAGTTATTGAATATGAAGCCCTCCCAATCGTGTGTTTCCACTGCGGCGTGTATGGTCACACAAAGGATCATTGTCCTAGATTGGTGGTGAATCCTAGCAACAAGGAAGGAGCGCCGAGTGACGCGAGCCAGACGAAGTCGCCTACACCGTCAAAGGAGGAACGTGCGGCGGCTGAACCATACGGCCCATGGATCCTCGTTGAATCGCGAAAAAGGCAACAAGGCACAAGTGGGAAGAATGGATCAAGGGGCGGTATTCGTGGGGCTGCCTCCACCGGGTCCAGATTTGATCCTTTGACTAAAGCCTCGACGGTGATGACGGGTCAAGTGAAGGCCAACAGCAATGGTAATAAAATTGAAAAGAAGAACCCCAGAGAGGGAGCCAATTCTGCTGGTGATAATAAAGGAAAAAAGAGTATTGCTGGCCAAAATAAGGGCAAGGAGGTGATGACTGACATTGTGAATCCCTTTTCTGGAATCGATTTAAATGCAATTCCCACAACTAATGGGGCTTTCGTGGGTCAGTCCAGTGAGGTGGAGCCTCCGGGGGTTGCGAAAGCTAAGCGTACGAATCGGGCTGGGAAGAACTTGGGCTCAGCATCGGGCTCAAAAGCCCACATCACCAGCGGCCCTCTTGGCAAGCCGTCGGCTAATGGGTCAACTCCGAAGACTATTTCGGGCCTAGTTCTTGGCAAGGGGGTAAGACGGGCCGTAGAAGGGTGCGGTCCAGGCAGATTAACTTAGATCCTGTCAACCACACTGTTGTGACCATTGATCCCTCATCCTCCGGAAAAGTCACTAGTGGCCCAGCCACTTCTATTAATACCGCTCAAGCACTTTCTAATAACCATGATATTTTCCTCCCTGTAACTGATGTTGTTTCTGGATTGTTGCAGGACCTTTGCGAGGCTATGGAATCAGATGAACACGCCGAACAAGGTGCTCAGTCGAACCACGGGCTTGAAGCTACTCCTGCGCCTACTGACACTGTTAATCAACAGTAAAGGGAGTCTTCTTTTAATTTCTTTTTTCATGACTATGAATTTAAAAATTTTTGTATGGAATGCTCAGGGTTGTGGGCACCCCCGTTTCGATAAACATATTAAGGAATACTCTTCAGAGTTCCAC
>JANKOD010000191.1:25774648-25787203 GCA_026284645.1 Erythroxylum acuminatum
ATTAAACTCGACAATAACATGTCAAAACTGTTACTAAAGCATCATATCTTTAGTAACATGGGTTGTCATAGCATACTCATTAGTGTTACCATTCATATTTAATAACACTTATCACCTGTTACCATATGTCATTTTTTTGTAGTGTGTTATACATCCTAATAGGAATATGATGAAATAATGTTTGATGGCTATGGATGTAAAAACAAGTGACTACATGCAATTGTTGCCAACAGTCTTAACTGTTGGAGATATGCTTAAAGCTTATATTTTGGAGTTCGTAGAAATATGAGGTCAATGCTTAGTTTTAATTGACTTGAAGCATAATAACCAATATCACAGTGATATCATTAGAATATCATATGAGGTGTTATACAACAGAAAGAGTCGGCCGCCTTTATATTGGGTAAATAAGGCCTAAAAATAGTTTAAGGCGTGATAGGAGACGTTGATAATAAGTGAACTTGATGTGTATTAGAAAATAAGCGACTCAAGAAAGAAGAATGAATTAGGAAGAGCAACACCGAAGATTTGGAATAAAGTGAGATAGACGCACGAGTTAAATGTATTACAACTAAAGAGATGTGAATTATGAAGCAAAGGCTGAATTGTTTATGAGAGTATCACCTTGCAAAGGGAACTAAGCCTGACATAAAATTGTCCATATGAAATTTTTGTAAGAAAAGAACCATTTACTTATGAGTTTGTAACACCAACAAAGATGTCTTAAATGTATAAAGTGTGATATGTGAGTGTGATAAGAAATATTGATATGATCTGACTAAGATGTATTGTCAGCATAAGAAATGAAAACTTGAGTAATCTGAAATATATTGAGACATATCTGGATAAGTAACTAGAAAACCGATTGATTCCATTGACTATAGTCAAATGGAAGAAGTCATTCAAATGATGAAGTTAAATGGGAAATGGTAGAGCATATGATGAAAACATACCCCTACCTATTTGATCAATCACATAAGAATTTCGAGGACGAAATTTCTTTAAGGAGGGGAGAATTGTAACATTTCGTTACCTATGATAAGGCTTGAATAGTGAACATGAGAAATTAGAAAGTACAATTCATGCTTATGCAAAATATGGCATGTACATACACGATAATATTGATTTTTTCACATTAATATGATTGTACATGCATTTATGACATTTTTCGAGCATAATTGAGTTATTAACGTAATTAAAATGTGATTTTGCAATTTTGGTCTATTTAGGGTAATTCGAAATTTTTGGTGAATTTTAGGAAAAATATTAAAATTTGGACCAATCCTAGTGTGACATGTGGACTAATTAAAGATTGACAAATGACTTACATGCATGGTGACATGTGGACTGATTAAAGATTGACAAATGACTTACATGAATGGTGACATGTGGCAATGAGTTGGTAATACACATAGTCACGTGTTTAGGAAGGAAACTTTCTGCAGTTGGAGTTTTGTTCTTCATTTGGTTTTGCCTATCACCGAAAATACCAAAGCTCTCTTCTTTTTTTCTTCATCACCGAAGCAGCTTGTTGATTAGGTTTGTGTAATTGGTTAATGATTCTTACATCAAAGTAAGAATTTCAGTCCATATCAACTGCTAGAAGTTTAGTTAAATCAAAGGAGCACATTGGATGTCAGTCAGACATTGTCGGTCCATCTAAGCAATAGCATATTGGAGCATACTGTGAATCAACCTAGATGATTTTCCTAAGATTGATTTGATTTGTTTAGCTTCCAATTATTAAACTGTTGTGATTTGTTTATGAATTTCGGACTTAAAATCTGAGGAGTTAATATTTGGGAATGTATTGGAAATGTTCTGATTGCTATGAAATTCTGAATGATAATTGTATTCTGTGATTTGTTTATGAATTCCGGATGTAAAGTCCGAGGAGTTAATATTCGGGAATGTATTGGAAGTGCTCTGATTGCTTTGAAATTCTGAATGCTATGTGTATTCTCAACGAAAGTTGAATGTCGGACTTAGGTCCGAAGACAATGAGATTCTGATTATGTATCATGCTATGTGTATTCTCAACAAAAGTTGAATGCCGGATTTAGGTCCAATGACTATGAGATTTCTGACTGTGCATCATATGTGACTATTAGACACGACATATCCTGTATTTGTTGCATTTCATAAAATTCATGCTCAGATAAAGGTGTTGTGACCGAAATAGCCAGTATGAAAGCGCTTGCACGTAGAGCTTTGATCTGTAATTTCTGTTTCTGCACGTAGAGCTATGCTTCGTAATTCCTGATTCTGCACGTAGAGCTATGCTCCGTGATTCTGCTTTGACTGAGCCTAATGGGCTAGTATTTGTATACATATGTGATAGGCACTCAGTCACAACAATTATAACGAATGTGGAGTCTCATATGCATCTGTATTTGTATATATCTGTTCTGATTCATAATGAATATGTGATGTGCCATATAATGTGAGTATTTGGATTATTCATGATCTGAATGGACATATGTGAAATATGTGATTTTGTGTATTTGACCTGGGTGAAATCATCAATGATGGTTCACTCATTGAGTTCTCAAAACTCATAAAAAATTACAATGTGGCTTTTCAGGTTCAGAGGAGTTATCCAATTAGATCAATTGGAGTTCAGCCATTGCAAGTGAGCATGAGTTAAGGGTCGGGATCAGTTTGCACCTGCATATGTCTTCAGTGATTTTATCTTTGAATTATGTTCCGCAGGAATTGTACCAAGTGTATGTGATTGATTTGGTAACGAAATGACATTATGATTGTAAGTGTTTTGTATCTGAAATGAGCCCAAGTGGCTGTTGAATGGAAATGTTTTTAAATTGAGCGGACACGTTTTGATTAATGATTTTCGTATACGTGTACATTGTTTTAAAGAAATAGAAATTTGTAATGAGTTTTAACCGAATGACTGTTATAGCATGCCACCCTTACGGGGTACGTACTCGAATATCACCATGATGTCGGGTACGTGTCCTGCGAGAGTGAGGTGCTACACTATTAGAACTGAAGCCAAAGACCGTTCCTGTATGCAAAGGATCTGCAAGCAAGCAAAAGAAAAACCTAGCTCTAATACCAATAATAGGTTCCAATTAGAACTTTTAGGAAATAAAAAAGTTTTCTACTTAAAGTGAAAAAGACTACAAAAATTTTGTTGAATAAACTTGCTTTTTTTATTCCATCGAATGAGAATAAATATAGGAAACACAACTACTTTTCCTAAAAGCTAGGATCTCAAAAGATACTAGGAATAACTAATCACTATCAACAACCATATTATTGAATTTAAATAAATACTCCTAGACTTAACCTTCAGGAAGTATTCAACGTATGACTTTGTCCAACCTTATCAACTCAAGATAACAAACCTTATCAACTCAAGACCAAATCTTCAGCTCCCAACAGTGTACTCCATAGTGACCAAATATTTTGAATTATTTCGTGGCACTCTTAAGGACTTTCTAGCCATCGTATCACATGCTTCCTCCTAGTTCTCGCATACATCCTGTCTTTCACGTGTCACTGCTCAATAAGCATGTGTGTGAGGATCAATTTTCCAGTTCTATCTTCTCACCAATTTTTAATGATAGCAATTTCATCTTAAAGCCGAAGGTAATTTTGAACTCACGGTGGGTAAAAAGAGAGTCAAAGTTCATGGAGTAAAACTTAGTTAAATGGAAGAGGTTGTCAAGAGAAGATGCAACTTGGGAAAATTATCCGGATTATGCAGGATCGATTCTTGAACCTTGAGGACAAGGTTTAGCTGGAAGGGAAGGGTAATGATATGATGCATAAAAGGTCTTTAAAGGTGCCATGAAATAATTCAAAATATTTGGCCCCTATGGAGTACACAACAGGGAGCTGAAGACTTAGTCTTGAGTTGATAAGGTTTGATAAAGTCATATGTTAAATGTTTGCTAAAGATTAGGTCTAGGAATATTTATTTAAATTAAATAATATTTTTGTTGATATCGACTGAATATTCCCACTATCTTTTAAGATCTTAGTTTTTAACAAAAGTAGTTATGCTTCTTCTATATTTATTCTCATTCGATGGAATAAAAAAGGCAAACTTGGTCAACAAAATTTTTGTAGTCTTTCTTACTTTAAATAGATTTTTTTATTTCTTAAAAGTTTTGATTGGGATCTGGTTGGGTCGGTCGTGCTAGGCCCAGGCCCAACCCTAGAATGACATGTGGGCCGATCAACCCATTCCCAAGATGATGAGCTAAGTCCGGCAGGTATTCACTATATAAGTTCACTACCTCATCATGACGCAGGTATGACTTCAGAAGCCTAATACTCTCTATTTACAACCGCAAAACTATTACAAAAAAACTGACTTAGGCATCGAAGGGGCCGACTGGCGATCAACCCCCGGTGTGCCTTCTATTATTTCTGCAGGTATTTCCTAGCTAAAGCTAACTGAATTCATGGATCCAAACAACGGCACCCAGCCTCAGCACAATAAGACCGAACCAGAACCAAATTTAGGGTTGTATCTTCACATTTCATCTTCCTGAAAAGCTTGATCAGGTTTCAATGTCTGTACATGTTTTACTTTTACCATGAATCATGAAACATGATACTACATCAGCAAATCTGAAAGTAGGTCGTGCTCTGGGTTTCAAGGATTGTAGACATTTCTAAGACTCTGCTCTGTGTTTAATTAGACGGGGAGGTACCATACATAATGGATTGTATTATGAAGAAGTGATTAAAAGAAGACAAGTCTTAACTAATACAATATTATTTGATTCACATTAAAAAAATAACGCAAAAGTATGAACCCGGCCCCTTGATGTTTTTATAAAAGATAAAATAAATTTGTAATTTATAAATTAATTCTTAACATATTAATATTATTTATATAATAACTCTTATTAAAATAAAAATAGTAATAATTTTTATGCGACAAATTTATTTATAATATAAAAAAGAGTTAAAAATTTGTATCACTAAATTTTAATATGTTAAAAATATATATTAATATTATAACATTAAACGCTTTTTTATTGAAATTTTAAAATATTAAAGTTTAACTTTTTTTAGAATTACTTTTTGTTTGAATTCGCTTTAAGATTCTATTAGCAAATTCCTTTTTCCTAAGGTAACTCGTTCGCAGATTTTTCAAGAAAATGACTGCATTTTTTACAAGCTTATATCCATACGGATACAGAGACAACGACAAGAACTAGAGTATAATAGAGTTCTAAGCACAGTAAGTTGCAACGACTAGCCACATAAGAAACAGGGTTATGTGTTCATAAGTCTATGATTTTGTAATAACAATATAGCCCAAAAGTTGCTTCTTTTATTTCCTTTTCTTTTACACTGATCCAACCCATGATGAACAGCACATAAGTAGTTCCTATCCTTCTGCCCTAGCTCCGAAAAGTTGGGAAGTCCTAAACCCATGTGCAAGCAACATACACCATATGTTGAGAACCAAATCCCACATCAGAAAAATAATGTCACCAGATGAAAATCACTTTCCGGTCCTACTACATCTCCTTGCTAGGCAGAACAGAGTGCAAAGTGACCTAAAAGAGGAAATCAAAAGAAAGTATATATATAGATGCATGTATAGTATTTAGGTTTTATGAAGAGGAGGAAGATGGAGGCGAAGGTGTTTGCATACTCCAACCACTATTAGTTGATGAAGGGACCATGAGTCGCATCTGATTATGGTGGTGTTGGTAGTAGGCAGCGCTAGGGCTTCAATGGTTGTGCACTCCCTCATATGTGGTTATAACATATCTTCGATCCTCCCCATCTCTTTCCACTCTTTTCTTTACGTTGCATCCTCCACTTAAACATTTATAGTAATTCCTGCACAATTTGTGAGATCAAGATCAGTCACCAATCTATAAGTAATCACAGATTGTTTCTTCAAATGAAAAATGAGAGGTATGCAAGTAAGAATATGTGATAATTTGGCCAAGCAAAGCTTTAGAAACAATGTATATAAGCGAAGGGTTGATTTTATAAGGTCTTAAACATGGGATTTGCAACCAATACTAGTGGCAAATTGGCTACTCTATAATCAACTTTGGATCTACTCTTTAAGACATATATGCGCACAACAAGAGTAATTAATGTCGGAAGTAGAGATATATTGAAATCTATAGACGTTAATTGAATCGAGTATGTCATTTAACTCTAACAAGTACTCTGTTTTACAAACTATTGTGTATTATTAGTTTTAATATTATAAAAAAAGGTGTGGTTTTGCAAACATTCCATTTTACCACGGAGGTCTCTAGCATAAATGAAAACAAAAGCAATAAAAAATGAAATAATAAAAAGCATTAGAAATTTGGTAATGCAGTTTAGTACACCTTGTCTACGTCTGCGAGGTCCTCACTCAATTTAATATTTTCACGAAAGTATAATAAATTTACCCAAGGCTTTACTGAGCCGACACCACTCAACCTTGATACTATCTCTCAACCTCACTTTCCATAAAAGAATTTTACATCCAATAATACGACCACCTCATATTAACATTAACAGAGGATTTTTTTAATCAATCTTTTAACGAAAGACAATAAATAAATAACTCATGTGATTAAAATAATAAAGAACGAAAATTAAATATATTTGAGATAAACAAGAACAATTTTCCGATGAGTTCCGCTCCTCTAAAATAAATCTGAACATTGTTGACAAAAATTGACAGAGTCCCACAATACTCTGAACTATCTTATGGTATCGAACAGCTCTCACCCATCTCCCAGTTCCAGCACATCGTCTGCTTATTTCGGCTCTCATAATAACCACACAAAAGTCTTGGTTCTCCAACTTACTCCTACTTTCACTACAGATCACCAACTTTTGTGCGAGCCTATGATCTGTACCCATCTAATCCAAACGATGAACAAAGGCATGTAATTAGCCAAGGTATCGTCCCTTCTGCTGTCATTGAGATTAATAGACTTGAGACCAACCCTTGAAGGGATTAAGTTTTGAAGAACAACAACGTGAATCACTCCAAAGAATTCAAAAGACCCAGCCGTGAGTCACTCCTAGCAATAGACACAAAGGTTTTCACACCCACATCCAAAACACACCCAAAAGATAAAAATCTAGCTGAAGACTAACACCCAAAGGGTAAAAACGCAGCTGACACACTTCACACCCACTTCACGTCCGCAATCATATATTACCTAATTCACCAAAGATACAATTGTTTCCTATTTCACAAAGAAGTCATGTATCACACCCCCTCTCAAGCCCCTCTCAAGATTGACTTCAACCTAAGATAGATTTTTTCTCATCTAGAAGATTATCCGTATAGTTTTTTAATCCAAGTTAGAATTATATTTACACAACAACTCTATCCAAGAAGCCAATTCAAGTAAAACTTTATCTGAATATCTAATAATTAAAAATGTCAAAATTAAAATAATAGGACATAATAAATATCCTAACATGTGGTATTCATGTTGTTGGTCTATGACTAAAAGATCCCATATATCTTTCATCATCCCTTCGTGGGATACTGCATGTTAATACGTTAATCCAAAAAGAAAATAAGGCAATATCTTGTTCAATGTCAGCCTAAAGAGAGACTATTTTCCAAATTGAACTAACAAGAAGCTCAGCTTTTATGCCCTTAAGACCAAAAACAAATGACTTCTGAAAGAATTAGATTGTACTTACAAGGATTTTTCCTAATCGTATTATTCTATATCTTAACTATTATTGCTTAAAAATAACTAATTCAAGACATTTCTCCTGAAGTGAATATAGTCCACTTGCTATGTTAGCGTTATATGAATCCCCATTCCCCCTCTAAAATATCGTGGATATCACTATCAAGTTTCCCAACAAGCACTTGGACCACAGTTCCATCCACTTGACAAGTTTGTGTGCATACAGTGCAAGTAATAGATTTATGGCGGCTATCATTTTTTTTAATAATTTGCGAGGGATGTGAACTAAATAGAATTATCGGACTACGAAAATAATTGCATAATATTATATTCACAAAAAATGTGTTATTTAAGTATTAAGGTAAGTTATTTAATTTAGAACAATAGTGTGATTGCCTTTAATTACTATACTACACAATGATTTAAACCAGAATAAACTTTATAAGTTTAAATTCAAATAACAAACTATCAAGAATTTTAATGTAATTAACCCCAAATGATTCATAATTGTTATAATTTTTTTTCCTTATTAGCTAGCTATCATGATCTTCGAGGTTAAAAGAATATTTCCAAACATGAAACCATTTAATGCCGCAGATACAACATAAGGCAATCGACCATTTTTCATACAATATTTTTCTAACTATGAAGATTTGGTTCAATAAAGATTTATATTAATATAAGTGGTAGGTGTTTAGCTTGGTAGTAGATATAGGAGTACCTCCATCAAGGTTTAAATCTTAAAATTTTTTATTATATCAATCTTCCTATAAGTAATATGCATTTATCAATACATTATTCGCCTACTGCATTTTTTTATACTATTAAAGTTGCAATATAATAATTTTACGAGTTAAAGATAGAAATCAATAGCGAAAGTTTATTAAATTTTGTAAGTTTAGGACAATTTCGATAGGATAAGTTTGAGATGGCAATAGAAAAACAGAAAGCATGCAAATATACAAAAATTAATCTATTTTCTCACTAAATTTTTTTTTGTAATTATTAACATTTTAATTGGACATCCTAAAGAATTGATTAATTCTACCAGTGAACATATGCTTCACAGAAATTCCTGTGCAAGTAACATATATTTGTTAGGTTGTGCTTTTGAATTAGTAGATAAATATAAAGAGATAGTATGTGATCAAAAAAGGGTAAGTTTTTGACGTGCAAAGTGACATCGTGAACAAAAAGACACACTCATAAACATGTCTTTTTGGCAGGCAAACGGGCAGTTAGAACAGTAGATATAAAAAAATATCAGAAGTGATTGATAACAATGACTTTTCTCTCTTGGTGTTTTGTTTTGGTTCAAGGTATTGCTTTGATGCTGTGTACTGAACACGGCTTCGAGCTAGTTCTCTTAAAACCATCGCACATAGATTTCTTCAGTTACTCTCACTCAACGTCTAGGTGGCTCTCTCGCACAGTTTGTGTCAGGTTCGCAAATAATTGATAGATGATGATAACGCACTTAAATGATGGTCGCATGGTCCAAGACTTGATTAGATTGAAGAGACCGATGACCACAAATTGATCAATTGACATGTACCCTTTTTCTCATTTACGAAACTCAAGTTCGAGCAATGAAGTTCATCAAAAAATTAGCAAAAACTAAAAGGGTTGAAGAAGACAGGCTCAAAGATACTATTTTCTAGTAACTCGAGGGAAGGAAAGAAAGGTGGATAGTTTCGTAATTATAGCAAACAAAAGAGTAGGAACACATGTTTTGGAATATGATCGAAAATCGAATTCACTATATATACAGTTATATAGATGTAATAATTGGCTCAAAAATAGGTAGATGATGATAGATCAAACACGAAGAGTGAATGTATGCAAGAATGTGCTATACAGAATCAAAGATCGTAGGATATAGTAAAAATTGAGCATGAACATAAATAGTAATTAGCTTATTCTTCAATAAGCACTTACCTTGGATTTGGGTTGTTCTTCACAGATTTTTTACCATACTTCCTCCATTTGTATCCATCATCCATAATCTCCAGCTCCGTTTCTGTTCTAAATGCTACTCGATTCACCACTTCCAACTTGGTCTTCTTAGCTTTATCTTTACATTTACTGAAAAAATGCATAAATTTGAAGAAGGCAAAGAGATTACATATAATTATCTTCCTAGAAGAGAAAGATGAAGAACAATCATTACTGATGAAACCCTAAAACTGAAAAAAGAGAATTAATAATACCCCAACCGCGTGCAAGGATAATTACAGAAAATAATCGAAATGGGGTGTCACTTACATGCTGCAACTAGTGTTTCTCGATGTTGCACCAGTACAAAATCCATCATCGGAGCCACTCCAGAGCAGCTGATTCCACGACACCAAACTCTGCGACGACGAATCATCAGCAAAACCCTGATCGAGTGTCAGAAAATCCAACACCTCTAACTCGAGTGAAGGGTCTATGTTGTCAGTAAAGGAAGCGGGGTTAAGGTTAGGGTTTTGAGGGCAGTCCATTGCCTGGTATGAGCAGTTGTGTCTAAAAGACATGAAACAGGTTGGAAGGGTTGGTCTTGAATTTATATAAAATTTAATAATAAAAAAAAACTAAAGTACTAAACTAAAAGGAGGTTTTATTATCCGTTTCCTCCGTGGCTTCGTTCCTTTCAGAGACACTTTCCTGGAATGATGCAACGAAGGTACCTCAGTGGTGCCACGTTTCGTTATCAGGACACGCCATGCTGATCTCATGCAATGACGTCACTTGTCGATATGTTGATGGGACCTTTCTTGCTTTAGACCACATTGGTATATGCAATGATTGTAGTACATGCATACATGTGAGGTCGTAGTGTGTGAGAACGAGAAAGTGCTTTTCTTCCTATTCCTATCTGATATAGACGAGTCCGGATCATCTGTCCAATATTATGGTATCTTATTCTGTCTCATAAATCTCAGTTATTTATTTATATAGGCCTTGCGTGAGTTCCGCATAAATAAACGCGGAACCTGCATAAATGAATAATTGAGATTCATGGGACAGAATAAGACACCATAATATTGGACAAAAGATCTCATCCCACCATAGACTGATGGGTATTGAGCGGATTTGATTCTTTTTAAAATGTACAGTTTGGACTAAAGTGTTTGAAAGCAATCTACTAGACTTAGGTATTTTTATTGGTATAGATGTATACAGTAAAGCAGCTTGGATGCCATTGTGTCAGCATGACTAAGTATTGCGTCATCAAAATATGTGCAAGTAGATCGTGGTGGTAGTATAAGGAGTTCAGTGCTTCTTCCCTTCACAAGGCCTTTTGGGGGGCTTAGTGGTATCAAAGTCACAAGGTTTCGGCCTAGGTCGCCCCCTGTCTTAAGTTCGAATCCCCAAAAGATAACGGGATGCAGCTTGAAGGCCATTGCATCAGCTTGGCTAAGCATTGCTCATCAGAGAATGCGCAAGTGGATCATGGTGGTAGTATAAGGAGTTCGATGCTTCTTCTTGATTTCTCTAACTTTGGCGTCGAAGTCAGGTCCAATATAATGTATAGCAATGTAATGTCAAAGATCAACATCAAGTTGCTTGACCTAAGCTTTGTAGGATTGATACATTTGTTGGATCTGTTTAGAGACGATGTCAACTTTATGATGAGTAATATGAGTTTGTTGACTGATTCCATCCAGCTTAGAATCAATTCTTCTAATAACTTTGTTCTGTGTTATTGCATTTAATGTCTGTCAATTAAGAATTCATCAGAAGGATTTGAAACAAGTGTACCTTGTAAAGTTATTCATGTGGTTCAGATATAAGGGTTATAGACAACCCTCTTTGTTTCATCAATACTCCTGTGTAAAGAAAGAAAGTCTTCCTCATATGGCTTTACCATCATGTAAGGTATAGGGGTAGGAGTCATAACAAGAACTGCCAACGTAGACTGACATGTAGAGGATTTCAGCATCTCATAAAGAGATTTAGGTTTGGATCTTTCTATCTGTAGACCTTTAAGATTGCTGGAATCATCTGGATCTGGATCAGAATCATCTAGATCTGGATCATCCTTGTGTGGATGATACTGTTGAGAAGGCATACAACGAGATTTAGATTTTTTCTTCTTCCTTCTTCTTCTGGCATACCTTTCATCATCATCGTCAGTATCTGACTCAGGGTTGATACAGACGTCACAAACTAGTTTGCACATAGATGGGTCGACATCCCTTACAAAATGTCCACGATGATAGATTACATAATTTACTGTTGGGAATCTTTTTCTTGGACTTAGCAAGAATTTTTAGAAAAGAGATGTTATCCATTTCAATGACAAAATGATAAGGCATGAGGTGCAAAGCAAACTTTTCTATTCCTCTTTTAACAGCAAGAATCTCTTTATAACTGATATGGTAGTGGCCCTTAGAAGAACTAAACTGGCCACTTGCATGTCCACAATAATATCGATTATTATTGATTTCTTCAATAAGCACAACACCTTAGTGATTGTCACTAACATCAGTTTGTAAGATGCGTTGCCCTGTGTCAAGAATCTTTAAAAGTGGAGGATTCTGACAAAGATGCTTGACAACCTTGGTTTGTTCTAATGTCCAAGGTGGTGGACTCTTTTTTAGTAATTTGGATAAGGATTAAGTGTAAGCTGCCACGTATGGTATGAACTCACGGATATAATTAACAATCCTGAGGAATTAATGGCGTGTCAAACCAGCAAAAATAAATTCCTACTCTAGAATACTTGAGCGAGTAAAGTGGTGAATAGGGTCGAACCACAGAGACTAATGTCGTAATTGTTTATTTGTGTGAAATAAAAAATAAAATAAATAAAAATAATTAATTTAGGAATGATTGATTTTAGAACACGAAATCACGTCGAAGGAAATTAAAAATAAAGATTGAAATAATATAAAGAAAAGCCTAGCCAAGG
>JANKOD010000191.1:25811807-25827076 GCA_026284645.1 Erythroxylum acuminatum
CCCTTTGGGCTTGAAACTTGCACAGGCCCACTCTACCTTGTGCTGAATAATAGGTGGGTGGTAGGATTTGAACTCACAACCACTTGGTCATGAAGGCTCTGATACCATGTTAAGTGATCGTTTCACCACAATAGCTTAAGCTTTTGTGTAAGACCAACTTAATTGGTTTTATATATTCACTAACACTAATGCAGCAAAGTTAAAGTGATTTTGCAATGAAAAGATTTCAATTTGTTAATTAAAGTGATTAGGAAATTTGAGGTCGGTCAAATTTAATATAAAGTTAATAAGTTTAGGTTGATTAATTTAAGTTTCGAATTAAATTCTAAATTGAAGAATCTGTTCAAGGTTCAATTTAATGATTTAATTGTTTTTCGTTACAAGATAATGTGCTTTTAAAAATAATTTCAAAACAACATCATTTCGGTTTTTAATCTTTTAATTTTCTTAGAAGACTTGTTTTGAGCAATCCAAACTTATACCAAATGTGTTCCAAAACCCAACTTGATCAAGAAAGAGCTTGGCTCGTTGTTGTCTCCGCTTCGAGCTTGCACCAACGGACCAACCTGTGCTCATAATTCATTAAGGTGCTTTACCAGGTTAGCAAACAGCTGGACTAATCATTCGATTGAATAGTTGTGGAATGATCCTAGGAAGTGCTTAGGTATGAAAATTTTGATACTACTTAGTGTTTTTTATAACTTAGGTACATCTTGACAAGAAATAAAGTTTTCATTGGATCCTCAGATGTTTAAGATGATTTATAAGCATTAACCATAAAGAAAAAAGAACAAGATTTAGGACCTATGCTATGCATATTGGTTAGAGGAAATCCCAAATATTCAATTATCGAAAAATTCAACAAGTCCGAGCGAGAAAACTTTGAATCTTTTAACTTTTCGGTTTAGTTTTTAACTTTATGGTTCGATTTACTCTAATAATTCTTGTTGTTAAAGACTTATTAGTTTATTAATTAATCAATCAATTTTTTTAAATTAATAAATTCTTATAAACTAAAATAAATAAATTAATTTTCATTTAACAATCATTTTTTAAGTAAACTTTAAATTTTTAGATGGATAAGAACAATCTTTTTTAATCATATTTTAAATTCTTTAATTTTATTTAATTTTTAACCAATTTTATAACGGTCTAATATAAGTTGAACCTTTTAAACCTTAAACTTCTTGTCTTACAAATTTAACTTCCGGTCCAGTTTTTAAAATCTTGCAAATATTACAAGCAGAAGTCGTGATTAAAAAAGAGCAAATATGACTATTTATGCCTACTAGGTATCAACTTATATACAATATAATAACAAATTCGTATTCTATATTACTATTCTAGCTCCTTTTCTTTTTCCTTTCAGTGTTTTAATATCATGAATTTTATATTTTCACCTGAAAAAAAAAAAGAGGCAATCCATCAATTACAGCAAAACCCTTTTCCACTTTAAGCCACCAAATAAGCTGAAAATGATAGTAACTTCAATCTATCTCTGTGTATAAAACATCTTGATATCATCGTCACTAATTATCATATTTTAAGCTCTGACCTATAGAAGACTTGCACAAGCCATAACTATGTTTGTTATATGTTATCTTATATAAACACGAACATTGAACCAGTGAAGACAAATCTGCTCTCAAGAAAACAATCTATTTGGTAGAATTTATCTCTACTTATTTACTAATTTAAAGGTTTTAAGTCTGAATCATCTTTACTTTGATAATTTGGAGGAGTGAAAACATATTAAACCTGTAAATATTAGTTAGATTGTACCAGTCACTTGATTTTAAATCATTAATTATTATAATATATATATAAAAAAAGAAAAATATGATGCAGCAGCATGATTATTACTGATCCAAGAAGAGATCAACTTGGTGGACCATATTCTCCAATCTCAACACTGAAACATGTATCTGAGATGGAAAGGCAGTATTCATTTCCTTTCCTTTTGATACCAAAATCCTGAAGACCAATGAGCTGTGTTTCTTTTCCTGGAAAGCCGATTTCATTACAGCATAACTGTGTGCTATGATAGCTTTTCATAGTCATTACTTTTTCAAGGGTTTGGCTCCTTCCTCTCTTTAATGCTAATTTCATGTATCTCTTATCACAATCCTTTCTATTATCTTGTTTCTTTAGGTATATCTTGTTGCTCCCTCTCCCGTCACTTTCTCAAAATACACTCTCAAGTCCTTTTAGAAATATTCTCAATCTTATGTTTTTTCATGTACCAAGAAAAAAGTTAATCGTAATATCAAATTTATATCATTATCACATCCAGTCTGAAGTTTTGCAGTGAAGCGGGACTTAAGGAGATCTAATAATACGCAACCTTACTCCTACATAATAGAGAAGCTGTTTCCGCACATAACATAAAACTATTAATTAATATATTAAACTTCAAATAAAAATATTGAATCATCCTAAATTTAAACATTACAAATACTATCGAAACTAATTTACAAGACTGATGTTATCCGAAGTCGAAAGCACAGCGAAAAGGGATAAAGGTTACTTTTAATCATCACCGAATGGAGGAATTGCACGTTCATCATATTGATCGTAGAAAAAATGCAAAACGATTATTCCCAAACCACCTTCTTTGCTTTCACTAAGGACCCATTGGAAGGGACAATAACCAGGTGCAATCCAGCCACAACAAGATATGGATCCAAAGATCTTTGTGGTACTTCTTGCACAAATAAGATCAAAAGCAACCATTTCTTTCTACATAGATCTCTCTAGCTTACCAATGACAGTGAATGCCAAAGATGAGGAAAAAAAGGTTGCTCCCACTAGCTTCACTTGCCCATTTTTAGTGCTTATAATCTCTAACAGTGACTCTTTATAGTATCTTAATCTCTAGTAATAGTCTTTTGATTTAAAAATTTAAAAATACCACTTAAATTCTATAAATACCACTTAAATTTATTTCATCAGTTGTATTTAACTAATTAGATCATTTACTCAGAACATGTGATTTAAAGATTATTAAATAGGCTTGATAATTTTGCCCCCTAAGGGTAGTTGAGTTGGTGGAGGGGAGGGGAATGAGTCAAAAGGTCCTGTGTTCGAATCCTTCTACCTACGCTCTCTAACATGTCGTGCTGAGTTTGCTTAGTGCGGAATTGCAGGCTATTGTTTCAATTCAAAAGTTTACCCGGTGCGCATTCAAAAGATAATAACTACAGGTTTCTTCGTTTCAAAAAAAAGTAATGCAAAAACTATATCTACATTATAATTCATTGATTCAGATCAACCTGCTTACTATCCTATTTAAGACATCCATTATCAATCAACTTGATTTATATATATATATATATATATTGCCCCAGATTCTAACCGAAGATCTGCTGAGAATGCCTGCTTATTAACCTATTCAAGACTTCCATTATCAACCAACATGATTTTTATATATATTAATTAGCACAGATTCTAACCAGAGATCTGCTGAGAATGCCTGCTTATTAACCTATTCAAGACTTCCATTATCAACCAACTTGATTTTTATATATATTACCACAGATTCTAACCAAAGATCTGCTGAGAATGTTACTTTAAATTAGAGCCACATGAAGCACCTAGTTTATACGATTGGATTGCATTTAGTCTAATTGCATTGCAAAAGAAAACATCCTTTGCATGCCCACAAGATTGAGGAATCTTTAGGGGACCATTTTAATCTTTGATCATCTACTTAAATGGTCACTGAACTTGCCTTTTGGATATTTAATCATTCGGAAAAACATTATATGGCAAATTGCAGTTTGCAGATAAGCGTATCTTGCTACGGTAGTTTAAAATAAGGAATCCTAACTTTAATATTAATTTGAAATCTACATCCTGGTAAGGCTAACGTGTAAGTTTAAAGGTGATACTGACCAAAGTAGAGTTAAAAACTTTTTAATACTTTTTGAAGTTTGATCACAATTCAAATTTTGTTTTGAAATTCGAATCAAAAATATTGTTATGAAGATTTGGATTTCTGTCAAATTAGACTTTGTTTGAGAAAGCTTGTTAAGAATTCGTGTTGTTATTTTGTCTTGAAATTTGGTGGATTCAAATGACGACCTGATCCGATAAGCTCGCGGTGTGACCCGAATTGGAGAAAAATATAAATCTGTATTGGAAGTGAAAGACTTAGACCGGTTTGGTTTGGGACACACAAGGGGTTTATTATTTGAAGAAAATAAAAAACCTAGATGTAAGGATTCCATTAGTATCATTTTCTTCGTAATGAAATTCTCTCTGCTCTTGCCCGATGACGTAAGCATCATTGGCCAAACCTCGTTAAATTTTTGTATTATTTTTTCTTTATTTTCAGAACTTTAAGTGTGTGATTATGCGTGTGAATTTATTGCTATTTATCTAACAATTCGCAAAGGAAAAATAATACTGTTAAACATAGCACGGCAATAACAGAGAAAGAACCTTAGCAAAAGCAAAAGCAAGAAGATTGATGAAAAAATTTGAATAAATATTTTTCTTCTCTTTTATCATTTTGGTTGAACAGTCATTGGCAAGTGTAGAACAAGAACTAAAAAGAACAAACCATAAGAAGATTAATACTAAAAGACTGATTAACAAATGTATATCTCTTTAGCATGAATTATGTTTAGTACTGTATAACTAAGTTGAGTCTGACTCAAGAAACTTTAGAATTGTAGAACACTTTATATCAAAACAGAACAATCAAACTAGAAAAGGGATAGAACTTCAGTATCATTTAGCCAAGTGTCTAAGAGAATCCCACCAAAAGTAATGTTTAAAAACATAATTTTCAATTTCAAATTTGTATCATGAAGGTTCATATGCCCTTCCTTAGCTATCTGGGTCCCTAGAAGCATTTGAAGATATATGATTCATGAAATGCAACAGCCACAAGCACAAAGTGGGAAGGTCCCATTTTGATTAGAAAGTCCATTATAAAATGCTAAAGCTTTTGAGTGGAATATTGCATAATTCCATATGGTTAAAACCCTATTGAAGTGAAGATAAATCCCAAACCCTCAGGCTCAGGATATTCTGAAATACTACTGAAAAAAGTTCCAGCTACTTACCTTTCCCTATATATATATATATATACCCTTCATGTTCAGCCATTGCCAAGAACTTGTGTCTTAAACACTTGAAAAGTACTCGTTCATCAATACTCTCTGAAGCATGTTCACTTCCACTTCAACTCCTGAACTCGGTCAAGATTTTCTTGGCGCATTTTACTCGAGAAGATTGTTACAGCATGCCATACTTCAAAAATCACAACCCCCAGTTCCCGGAAACGGTCATAATCCGTCGGAGCCGTACTCCGGCGACAACTCCTTCGATGCCAACGTTGTTATGGTCTTGTCTGTGCTGTTGTGTGCACTGATATGCTCACTTGGATTGAACTCTATCATCAGATGTGCGTTAAGGTGTTCAAGTTTAGTGTCTTCTGATTCTTCTACCAACTCATCAGCTAGATTGGCCAACACGGGAGTGAAACGAAAAGCACTGAAGACTTTCCCTACAGTGACCTACTCAACTGACATGAAACTTCCAGGTCTTGACACCGAGTGTGTTATATGTCTGTCTGAGTTCACAACCGGCGACAAGGTCCGGCTTCTGCCAAAGTGCAACCATGGTTTTCACGTCAGGTGCATAGATAAGTGGCTAAGCTCTCATTCTTCGTGTCCCACATGTAGACACTGCCTGATCGAGACGTGCCAGAAGATTGTTGGTCGTAGTCAAGTTAGCTCGTCAGAACCTTCAGACCCGGTTCAGGAAAGGATTGTGAACATATCACCACTAGAACCTGAAGGATTTTTACGTAACTATAGGTAACTGAATTGGCCAAATTCTTGTTTAGTTTCCTAGTTGAGGCTTGTTTCGAGGTTTCAGGTTTAATTACCATTCACAAGAAGTGATTTAGTGTAGAATGTAAATGTCCACACAAGTTTTAGAAATTGCAACATATTTATTACTCTATATATATCTCTTCTTCCTCATCCTATATAATTTCATATCAGCAATCTGTAAAAATCTTTTGACAGATATGTAATGAATCAAGAAGAAACGACTCGGTAAGAATCAACGAATGGCACAACTATTTTGACACTGACAATCACTAAAAACCAAGTAGTATCAAAGTTCAGAAAGATATGTTAATATACAGAAATGGTGCTTTTAGCACCAACTTCGCATTTACCTTTTTTGGTGGGGATATCAGGACGAAGAACATTTCAATACTTGGAGAAGAAAAGTGTTAGTTTAGAATTCGGGTCAATGGTCAGAACACAAAGAAAATATATTGTATTGATTGCTTTTTCTCTTGACAGACACTAAGATCCTGAAAACGTTCTAATCAAGGCAAATTAAATTAAAGTCACAATGAATTATTGTTCTTTTTTAACTGAAATAAAAAAAGAGGCTGCACTGGAAAAGGCAAATGCCCAGACAAAATAGAGATTAGTTAGAGCATATAGGAATCTATGGAAGCTGAGGGTGAATGCACTGAAGAACTTCCATTAACATATCTAATGATACATATACTCAAAGGTTGATTTTGTATCATAGTCTCAGAAACGTGTCTGACAGAGGGCACTAACTAACCGCACCATTGTTTCATCACGAGAAGTCTTGTACTGTTAGCCAAATCCTGACAAGATTGATCACAATCTTATCTTACTCTATCCCATTATTACATTGACTACATGTTAAAGAAAACACTGAAATGATCTCTCAAGATTTCTATGGTTATGGTCGTGTGTGGAGATGGAAATTGATCCGACTCGCTTTCCAAATTAAGTCTTAAAGCTTGAATCGGCCTTGAGTTTTTCATCCGGCCTAATCATGTAAAGGCAAATTGGTTTTAAGCTAGAGGGAGAAACATAATCTGATGTACGACAAGAGGGTTTTTATTGTATGGGTTGAACTTGGCACAACCAAAACTGAATGACCCAGAAATTTTGGGTTGTTTCTTGAAATGGAAATGGAAAAATTAAAGGCAGAAGAAACCCAATACCTCACATCCACAGAACTGGACAACAAGAAAGCCAGTTCTGATGAGCAAAGACTAGGGTAGGGTACAAACATTCTGAGCCACAATTTCCTACGACAAGATAAACCTTCGAAAGGGAGTGGTATTGGCAGAATCCATCACCCTGTCTCTTTTCTTAAGATTCTGACCAAAAAGATGGAATTCTAGGTAGGTGAGCCTAAGCAGCATGCCCTTATTGTTTTAACTAAAGATTAAAAATTCTAACTTAACTTAATTAATTGTCAAATTTTTAAATTGACTATTTTTTTAATTTAATTTTCAACTTTTTGATCTATTTTATTTTAATAATTTTTATTGTTAAAAATTTATCAGTTTATTAATTAATCAATCGATTTTTGTAAATTAATAAATTATTATAAATTATAATTAATTAATTAATTTTTATTTAATAATCTCTTTTTTCAATTGAACTTCAAATTTTTCGACAGGATCATTTTTTTCAATTATATTTTAATTATTTAATATTTAATCAATTTTATTACGATCTAATATTGATTAAACCTTCTAAATATTAAACATTTTGTCTTATTGATTTAACTTTAAATTTTAGTTTGTCAATGAAATAAACCACCAATGTGTTTGACTGTTACAGAAGATCTCTCAAAAAATGTTTAATAGATCAAGATTTTACATAATTATTTAGCGTGCTAATTTTACTTATTTACTTTTTAACATGCATCATTTTTTTATTGTCACAAAAATAACCTCTTTATTATGTCGGAATAAGGCTCCTTACTATCAGACCTTTCCAGATTTCGTTTTATTGCAAAACTTGAACTAGGTGTGATGATGACGACAATGATATAAGTTTAGTTTCGATTTATTTGCATTGCTATCACTTTGGAAGCACAGCCCCATCAACATATTGAAACGTAGGCTTGAAATAAATAGCAATTTAGTCCTTAAAAATACAAAACTATAAATACAGTAAAAACAAAGATAGATTTTAAATTAGCAACTTTTTGAAAGCTTGACAATTTATTTCAATTTTGAAACTTTTCAGGCGGTCTGTTCACCACCAACAGGCAACAGTGCTTGATGACGTCATAGATTTGGCTCTTACTTCAATGGCGGTAGGGAAGATACAATCATGGCATGTCTTTAACTCTTAAAGGGTGACAGATCGAATATGTGTAAAATCCCATTTTGTGTTTCCCGTTCATCATGCATGTACATCGCTCTATCCACCACTATAATACATCATAATTAGGTTCCTATTTTGTTTGTTTGGAGTAGGGCTAGGGTTTAGGGTTAGGGTTTAAATATAATTACCTGCACTGAAAAAATTGAGTTGTTACATATTTTAATAAAAACTGTATTTATCATCAAAACTAAATCTTGTTGTAAGTCAATAAAGAGTTTTATTAAGGTTGGCATCCTCTAATTTTTTTAATTTAATATGATTATTTTTGAGGAAGATGGATTTAATTAAAGCTTTAAAGATAAAAATGTATAGGATTTTTCTTTTAACTTAAGTAATCAAAAATTATAATTTTAAAACTGTTTATGTAATTTTAATTTTTAAAATATTTCTTTTAAACTTTCATTAAAAATAATAATGAAATGATATAAATATCACATATGATTCAATTAATATTACTAGTACCATAAGTCAATTTGTAAATCAATCAAATAATAATTAAGCTCATTTTTAATTATTTATAAGAAGTAGATTGATATCAACACCGTGTAATTAATTCACGCATTAATTTTTTTAAACGGAAGAATCTGCAGCCTCTACCTTATGGATGCATGCTGAATAAATTTTTGAATTGACGCAATAACCTGGTATTCTACACTAGATAAGCCTTGTATTACAGGCTCGATTGAGAGAGCGTAAGTAGTAATTTACGCATAATGTTTATATCTAATGTATTTCACGACTATTTTTAACAAAATTTTAAGATTTTAAAATTTTAAAATCACAAATATTTGAGAATTTTAAAAATATCTAAGTTACTAATTCACAAGCAAAGCACTATTTTTACCCATGTTTTATTATTAAAGGTTACAATAATGTTCCAAATAAAAAATGACAATTATTGCAAATAATGTGAAGCTAATTAATCATCACTACTGTGATAATTATTGCAAATAATGTGAGGCTAATTACAGTAGGTCTGTAGGTTATAGAATCGATCAAGATCACTTTCGGTTTATTATATTTTTTCTTTACAGGGAATGATCATGGTCATGCTTAAGCTTAACACACGTTTGGTGAAGCACTTTGGATGGCATAAAAAGATATTACAAGTAAAAGCAATTTATGAGAAGCTTGTCATTTTTTTAAAAATTGATTAACACTTAAATCGATAAGATAAAAGATATAAGGTTTAAAAAATTAATCGGTATTAGAACGTCATAAAATCAGTTTAAAATTGAATAAATTAAAATTTTTAAAAATTGATTGAAAAAATTGTCCTTATTTATGAAAATTTTAAAATTTAATTGAAAAAGAAACAGTTAAATAAAAATTAATTAGTTTATTTTAGTTTATAAAAATTGATTTTTTTTAAAATTTGATTAATTTTAAACAAAAATTTTTAAACTAAATTGAATCGAAATGTTAAAAATTAAACTAAAAAATTAATCAATTCAGGGTTTTATTGTTAAATCGATTAAACCAGTTCATTTTTAAAACATTTACAATAACATCACTCGACTATACAAATTTTGTGCTTCCTGTTTGATTCTAATTTCTACGGTACATGACTTCCTTAAGCAAGACCATCGTAATAAAGTAATAAAAAGAAGGTCGTTCCAGGACCAGGAGGGCAAACCAAAATAATGTACACATTAGGATTGGGAATTGAGCGTTATCCATACGCTTGGAGATTCTCTATCTTTTAACACTATTATAATGATGAGCATTATAGCAATTCATGGAAGCATTCAAGGTTTGCCACGGTCCAGATCTTCTGTTTAATGTTATGGTATTTTATTGTGTCTAATAAATCTCAGCCATTTATTTATGTGAGTCACACATGAGTTTCGCGTAGGTCTCGCAAAATAAATGGCTCAGATTCTGTGAGATAAAATAAGACAGAGTAATATTGAACAGAAAATCTTGTCTCGTTTGCCACTCACGTTCCAAAGCTTCCTGTGTTGTGCTGTCGAAAGTCAAAAGTCTTAAGAAATAGAATAATAATGTGAAATAGGTTGATCGATAAGGTCGAGTCTCTTAAATTTTAAGTTTGGATTTAAATTTTTTAAAATTTAAATTAAATTTACTTCGTTAACTTTATTTCAAATTGTACCAATTTATTATAATTAGGTTTGAATATATAAAAATAATAGTTCAATCCGAGTGAAATCCATTAAAATTTGAGTTTAATCTTAAATTTTTATTTTTAATTAAATTAAATTTGACTTGATTCGGTCGTTTTAAGTTAGATTAGACCAGTTGATTATAATTAATTGAATATATCAAACTCAAACCTAAGTTAATTTATTGATTTCAGATCAAGCCAGATCTAAATTAAGCCAATTTTCATTCTTGTAACCTACAATTCACAATTTTATAAGTTTCAAACTCATGAATTTACTTGACATAAACCGAACAAAATGCATAACAATATCAAGTGGACTTTCAAATGATGATTAATCTTGGAATGCCAAGTAATTCCTTAGAGTCTGTTTGGTTTAAAGGCTAGAATAGATAAGGAATAGAATAATTATTTTTAGGAATAGAAAAGATAAGGAATATAATAAAATGAATATTACTTTGTTTGGTTTATTGCTAAATAATTTATATGTCAGTGTTTGGTTTAAAAATATAAACTTAAAATGACAAAAGAATAAGTAAAAAAACCAAAATATCATCATCATCATTATTATTATTCTTATTATTATTAATTTTGTTATTTATTAATTATATTTATTTTTTATTATTGTTAAATTCCTTATTATTTTTAATTTTATTAATCATATTTATTATTATATTATTATTTTTTAAATTCTTTATTATTATTATTAATTATATTAATTATTATTATTATTAAATTCCTTATTATTATTAACTATTATTATTATTGATTTTCTACTAGCTGTTAAATATTATTATTATTATTAAATTCTTTATTATTATTTATTATTATTATTATTGTTGTTATTATTATTATTATTAATTTTATTAAAAATCTTCAAGAAATAACTCTATTCTTGGAATAGCTAAAGACCTATTTTGATGATCTTTAGCTATTGCTAAAAATTGAAAAATACGAAATACCTAATATTAAGAATAGACATTATGATATTTTTGTCTAACAGAGCAAATGATTATTTAAATTTAAAGAATAACCAAGCATGCCCTTAAAGGTTGTCTGATTAAAGTAAAAGCGTAGACATAACTTTTGTAACCTTTCCAACACCAAACCCTCCTCTAGCCCAGCCTAATCTCGAGAGAATGTGTTTGTCCTATGGCCACATGTATGCACATGCAATCTCACTCGCAAGGCATGAGGAGGGAAAGCATGTTGATTAAAGAGCCCATGGTGCATCCAACTTTTATTCCTACACTTTCCCACTATTCCTACCCTATCCGCTCTTTCACGGTGGTGCACCTTGTTAAAGTATACAGGGCAAAAAGGATCTAACCCAAAATTAATTAAATAAATCTTGTTTGATCTTAGGTTCAGGATTAAGACCGATTTAAACCCTAATTTGAATGACCTAATTTCTACCGTAAATAATGTTGAAAAATATAATTTAAGAAAAATTATTCAAAATTACGTTATTTTAGACGATCTGAATGAATTCAACTTAACCAAAATTTAAAATTAAACCGATCCAAATGATCCCACCCAGTATATTATAATACCTATATAAATACCACATATATACCTCTTGTTACATATTAAAATACTCTTCATTTGTCTAAATTTGCACTTGCCTACAAATTTCTATCATTGAGTGAGTAGAAGTACCTATTCTTTCTTTTTTGAAATAACTATTGATTACATTATATGCTATTGATGCATACCTATTATATGGTTCATCTCTTCGTATTAAAAGGCTCTTGTTTAAGCTTTTGTGACACTATATATGTAATTTATAATTATATAACTTTTGCTTTGAGTCTCTTATGAGATTTTTTTTAAAATCATTACTTGATACACATTTTCTATTATTTTTTATGTTATACGATATCTTTTATATGTGTGTACATATCTTTGAGGCCTTAATAGGAGTAAGAATTATTTGATAATTAATCAACACTTATTTTATATAAATAAAAATATTCTTTTATTAAATAAGTGATCGATTAAAAAATAAATTAAAGACTAATTCTAGTGTCAAAATGCGTTTTTTTTTCTTCTTACATAAACACTTGATCTACTTATTAAAAGATAACAACAACACACAATAAAAATTCTGCTAAGACTTGAGATTTGGAGAGGTCCAGTAATATGTAGCCTTATCTCTAACTAGTAAAAATACTGTTTCCAAATGACCCACATGAATAAAGCTATCAATCACAAAAATATAAAGTTACAATCTAAGACATGAAGATGCAATTAAGAAATATACTACATTTCCACATATATCACTTATCAAATTCAAAATTTGTCTAATTGAGACATAAAAAATTAATAAGACTACCATATATTAAATATTATGAAAATTCTTTTATTTTTTATTTTTGCAAAATTGAACATTAACAGAAATTTATGTGATACCAACTAATCAATGTTGGTGCAAAAAGCTTTAGCATGTGTGTTGAAGGCCATGAGGCTATTATTGGAGGAACCCTTACCTTCTGGCTCTTCGTTGTACCACATGCTATGCCTTCTTTAAGGATTTTAGGTTTTTTTTTTCTTTTAGTGGCAAACCACAAATTTGCTCCAATAACCATTTTAAAAGTTGAAAATGGAAGATTGGATTTTTTTTCTCCTTCATTATGCAAAATGTAGCCTTAGAAATTAAGGTGTGTTGACTTATTAATTATTATAGATAAAGAAGAGGTCTTTAATATTGGGTTATTCCACTTTTTTAGGCAAATTTAAAAAGTTACATACCTCTTAACCTGGAAAAATGATTAATTAAGAATATAAAATGAAACAATTTAACAAAAAATTTAAAATTTTAGTTAATTAGTGGGAAAATAAGATTTTTTTATAAAATTATAGATCATATTTAATTGTAATTGAGGTTCTTAAAACACTAAAATTTCATTTTTTTTCTTGGCTATGGTCAAAATTTATAAATAACAATAGCAAATTATCATTTTAAGAACACAATGGACATATGTTTTTATATATATTTATGTGTATATATATATTTTCCGTCTTTTCTTGAGAAAGAAGTGGGTTATTTCTTTGCAAAATTGTGCTTAATTTCATATGTAGCAATTTCATCAAGATTTTTTCATTAGTTAAGAGAATAATCCGCACAAATCGAATTTTTTGAGGAACATATTGAGAGATAGTTCAAATAAAAAAGCAAGGAGTTATGTTATTAGTTATTAATATTTATTTGTATTAGTTATTAATGTTTATTAATTAATTTTTTATAATAATGAATTATTTATAAAGCATAAAAAATTAATTATTTAAATTCTTTATATTATATGGTTATCGGTTCAAGGACACACAGTGTCTCAACTTTTTCAGAGTAAAAAGGGTAGATAAAATGTCTCGAGCCAATGTTCGAGTACCAGGCGTTACAACGCTAAAATAAACTACGAGAATTGAACTCTACGGGATTGAATCTCTCTTTGTGCCTTCGAATTGCTAGATTTTTTATTATTTTCAATATGAATCTGAGCATTTACCGAAAAAAAAATCAATCATACGGAAAAAAAAAGTAGTCTGACTATATATATATATAATAAAAAAGAAAATACAATGTCCAATGTGGTGCAAATTTACTCCAAATTTCATTTACATTTAGCAAGAGAGTGTCCACTTCTGAAGCCTGAAGTTGTTGCTGTCATGACTCTTGACATATTTATAAGTATATGCTGTTCTAAGCCCTTCACTAAAAGAGGAGAAAGGAACCTCTTGACACCACAAACCAAGCCATCTTCAGTCTTTGGCTTTGTCTTCTTTTCAAACCTCAAGTCTCTGTCCTCAGTTTCTGTTCAAGGTAACCAAGCATCGATCTTTTTCTATGTATATACTCTACTGGGTTTTATTATTTTGGAGTTCTTCTTTAGTTTTCATTTGAAAGGTTGGTTCTTTAAGGCAATCGGCTTTAGTTTGATGATATGAAGTATGATTGGATCTAGTCATGTTCTTGTGCTGATGATCCGTGGCTTGTCTTTGTTTGCCTGATCTGTAGTTCCTGAATGTAGATCTGTGCTGGATTGTCATTTGGTTTTGATAAAAGATTCTGTCTTTTGTTTTACTTCATAATCGAGTTCATTAGCTGATGTTTGTGTGTGATTGAAAATGTAGTAACTTGTGCAGAATCAAGATTCAGATTTTGCTTTGCTGGGTGATGAATTGTTTAAATTTGTATTCTTTTCGAGAAAAAAGTAGTTAAGTTTTGTGGAAATTTTGGTTGGCGATGGTAGTTTAGTTTTTACAAAATACATTTAAGATATATAGAATGTACTTCCTTGGTTGTTGGTAGAAAGGTTAGGTTTTGTACTTTTATTTCAAGGTTTTGAAAGTGGCTTGGGATCTGTAGTATTGATTAATTTCTTGGATTTTCAGGTTTTGGGTTTCTTGTTCTAATATTTGTGTTTTTCAATGTAGCTTTTTCCAGAAAATGGCTGACGCTGAGGATATTCAACCTCTCGTCTGTGACAATGGAACTGGAATGGTTAAGGTCAGTTATTTATTCCTTTTGTATGAATTCGGATATGTGTTTCTCATTTTAGATGATTTTTCGATATTAAGGGACTAAGTTTCAATTCCTTTTTCATTTTACTTTTGCAGGCTGGATTTGCGGGTGATGATGCTCCTAGAGCTGTGTTCCCAAGTATTGTGGGTAGACCTCGCCACACAGGTGTTATGGTTGGGATGGGTCAGAAAGACGCCTATGTAGGTGATGAAGCACAGTCTAAGAGAGGTATTTTGACATTGAAATACCCAATTGAGCATGGTATAGTTAGCAATTGGGATGACATGGAAAAGATCTGGCATCACACGTTCTATAATGAACTTCGTGTTGCCCCGGAAGAGCACCCTGTGCTTCTTACTGAGGCTCCTCTTAACCCTAAGGCAAACAGAGAAAAGATGACTCAGATTATGTTTGAGACCTTCAATGTGCCAGC
>JANKOD010000191.1:25841581-25854824 GCA_026284645.1 Erythroxylum acuminatum
CAAAACAAAACAAGAATTGCTAAGACACACAAAATATAAACAACTAATGCCATGGATTTGTGTAAAGCTATAGCAGATTGAGAAATAATGCCAACTTTCTCATATCAGGTTTTTCTATGTTAGAGTGAGTACAAGGATCCAAATTTATAGGAATCTGTTTGGTTGAGACAACAGTTTGGTTGTCCAAGAATTTATGAGATAACAGAAAAAACAACTCATCATTTTCTCTAGCTACCTCCCTTCAACGCATTTCATCAGTAACCTCCACTACAACAAGAAGCTGAATCAGAAGGGTTGCATGGATTTGGTACATAGTCCATAAACAACCGCACTTACTATCGTGGTCTCAACGTCTCAACCAATCAAGTAGGTGTCTGCAGATTCTTAGTGATCAAGTCCAGGCTTGCAGACCCTAAAATACCAGACACCATATCAAATGCCATTTACTTCAGAAATCAACGATCGAAACTGAAACTGAGTTACAACAATTGAGTAAACAAAAATTCTCTATATGTATATATGTAGTCATGATTTGTGATGAACCAAAAGAATTCAATAAATAAATTTTATTTTCTATAAAGGTTAATAGAGATAACTACAGGAAGTGTTTCCATCACTGATCTTTAATGGAATAGGTAGAAGTATTAGTGAAGTATTAGCTTGGCATTTTGACTTGACCCCAACTAAAAAATTAAAAATTTTCAGATTTTAAGTTAAATTCGGATTTGAATTTCATAATCCATTTCAGTACAAAAGTATCTGTTAATTAAAATAAAAATAATATTAGTTTATTTAACTATTATCATCTTTAAATTTTAGTTGAAAGAGTGCACAAAAAAAAATGAAGTTTGTATATTTTTAATTTTAATGTATTATAAGAATATTACATTTTTAAATATAAGTTTCTTCTATTTGTTTCTTCTATATGCTTATAAATAAGATTCTTTAATATACAAATGTGTATCTTATCAAATATAACATAATTGTAAATTATATATAAATAAATAAATATATATATGTATGTATGTATTTGTTAATAATTATTATATTTAAAGAATAAAATATTCGTATTAAGTGTAATAAATTAAGTAATGAAAGTAATATATATACCAATATTATACTGTACTAATACTAAAATTGGTCTGAACTGCAAAACATATATCCCTACAATATTACTTGGAGATTTGCATTGAGCTGAATTGATATCAATAAATAAATCTAAATATCAGATTACTCAAATTTGTAAGCTCATGCAAGAATTCAGTGACATAGCTACACTGACTCAGTGTCTAGAACACTACAATGATATGATATACTGATCTGTCAAGCTCTCATCTTCTTTAATCTAACCAAGAAGCCATGATAGATCTCATGACAGATGCCAGGATTAGGAATTGTGGGGTGTCTTCTGTACCACCTCGACATGATAGGTTTTCTGATAACAGCTGCAGAGGTCTTCAATGGAGTGAAACCTAACGCCTTTCCGGGACAAATTCTAGGCCTGCATTAAATGGACGGAACTTGTGTGGCGGTTCCTGTCTTGTCCCAATGCTGTTTCAGTAACAGCCATTGCATGTTTAGAGATCAGTACTTCCATTCATTTGGTGACTAAACAGTACCTTCATTGATTTGATGATCACTTGGAAGTTTATCTTGTTCTAAAGTAGTCCTAATCTACATAGCTGCAGGAGGAAACAAGTACCTAAATTTGTGGACAAGTTTACCTTCTCCAAATGGCAGATTAAACGTTTCCTACTTCTATAATTTTATAAATGAGTTTTCTGAAACAAACCCAGAAAAACCAAGATTGTAGAGTCCTGAATGGCCATAGGTAGAACTAAAATCGTTTATCAGTCATAAACTTGTGAGACTGTTCATGTTTAGAACATTCTCCAGGATTTACCAAGCTTTCATTAAAATATTTTGGTCTTTTCTTATTCGGGTAGGATAAGAATTGCTTTAAAAGCATCATCATGCTTGTAACAAGTTTAGAAATTTTCAACTGAAATATTGAATAACTTTTGAGTTATCAGTTCTTGACAGAAGAGTAATCCCTCAAGTTTGAGTTTCTTCTGATCTCTCTAATACGAAGATATTGCCATTGTCATCCCTTCCTATTCTCAGGTTATCATCCACATATCTACAATCATCAAATTAAGGATCAAACACTTCTCTGCCACTAAAAAAGATCCAGCTAACTCGGAGAACATCAAAAAATGGGTAAAGCTCGAAAACTAAAGGATACGTAATCTCCAACCAACCATCCGGATTGAAGATGCCGAGCAGAAGATCGTAGTTTTTCCGGAACATGTTCATCAACTATTATAGTTCTCCCAAAGCATATGCAATGTTAGTCATTAAAATAAAATTTTTCAGCTGCAAGATGTTCAATTTGTTTGTGGTGCTGCAAGAATTTGCATACCTGGTCAGGAATGATTGATGAACTGTCATAAGTTATAGCAACTCTCTGCAAAATTTTTGGACCAAACATGGATCAAGAACACTCCATAATTGCAGCCATTTGCCAAGAGAGAAAAAATAGGAGCAATTGATTTATCAGAAAGCAGTTAAAGAAGTTAACTGAATTAGAAGCAACCCTGAAGGAGGCCTCAATTGTCAGCTGTCCATTCAACTTCAATCCTCTAACGATGAACTTGATCACATTAACTGCTTTGCCCTCCATTTCACATCATAGAAAGATCAAATCTTAGTAAAATATACATAAACATTTAGTGTTTCTGCAGATTACATCAGAATGAATGACATTACAATTATAACCAGAATCAGCTACAATTCTAGCCATTTCAAGTTCTGGGAAAATGACAAACCAGGAATATAGCCAGGATCAGCGAAAGGAGTTTGGTACCTTAGCAACATCAATATACTGGAAAAGATCACCCAACATAATAAAATCTCTGAGTCCCAGCTTTGTTCTCTTTGAACCCAAGATAGTAATAGTACTGTAAACAAGTTTCCAGTAGCCACCCACCTTCCAGTTATACAACACAAATGCAGTCAGTACGTCATTCTTAGGCACTCAATCCTGAGTCTTGTGTAAAGCAATGGACTTCACCTTCTGCAGATTTAAAGTAGGATCTGGAGTTGGATTCTGAGACTCTAAAAGCTCCACCAGACGTTCAATATCAGATCTTTTTGCAGATGGAACTCCAAAAACCCCTCTATCAATCCCTTGTAAGGATACAAGAATGCAAACAGGGTTCAATATCTATCTCAAATAGCTCGTCAAGTTCACCAAGCATTAATAATGGTTGGAAGTTCAAGAGCTCAAACCTTCAACTACCCTGTAAAAATCTGCTTTAATTTGAGCGCGTGACCTGTTTTCTACATCCACTTTGATCTCTTTGATATCCCCAGCTAAACCGGAGCTGTGCTCTGCAAATTTGGTGGTGAAAATGGGCCTAAACATTCCTTTAAATCTGGTATTCTTAATCCATGGACGAATTGGTGGGACTAACCAGTGAGAATCTACCATGTTAGTGATTCTGGGTATCGGAGGAACATACCGAGAAGCTGGTTGAAGAACTTTAGTGGACATTAACCCTCTCAAAGAGATGGTAAATGTAGCTTGTCCCTTGTTTTGTTTTTTCGAGAAAATGGAAGAAGCATGTCCTGGAAGTTGGGGTCTTGTATCGTCCGTTTGGCTATTGTCTTTGTTAGCTTGGTGGCTTACTATGTGTGCTCCATTCTTGCGGTGGCAGGAGAGAGCAATTCATGGTAATTAGTGTAACGTTATCTTTGGAATATTTGTTTGGATAGGGTGTGTTTCTGTACTTGTGGTGGATATCCATTGCCTGAGCAGATTACAGAAGAAAAGGAACAAAGCCTATCTTATCCCATTGTTGTTGTAAATTTGATTCAAAACTTAATGAATTATTTGACAAATTAATGATTCAAAATTAAAAAACAAACTCCAGGCAATACTTAGACCTTGTTTCAAACTTTCAACTTTGAGTAAAAAAAAAAAGGATCTTTAAAGCAACCTTAATACATAAAACTCTCCGCTTTTTCGGATAGAAAATTTAATCTAAATAAAACTTATAAATCTTAACATTTCCCTGTTTCAATCATTCATCCTCTTCAATATTGAATTAAGTTGCTGCAACTTTCTTCAGCCTGTCTCAAACTTTCACTTTGAGTTGGAAGACTCGTAAGGAGACTTTTAACTTTGGGGAGCAATGATGCACTTTCCACCAAATAAAGCTTCTCCATTTCAGAGCCACATTGGCTTGGTTTTGACAGAAAAGAAGGTGCCCATCAGCTACAAAACTTCCCAAGGCACCAAATCTTGTTACAGCGGTTAAGTCAGGAAACTACTCATCTACTAAAAACAATTAACCAGAAGGATGCCTTGAATCCTTACCAAAGAATAGTGCAAAACATTGGTAATCTGAAAAATTAATGAACTTTTCTTGAGCAATAGAACTCAAGATTCAACAATGCGCGAGTTCAACAATTTGGTAAAACTTTGCCAGTTCACAAATGTGGGTTTCAACATAGAAAGCTACAAAATATGCAGAGTGTAAAATGTTTTAAGTTGCGGCTGTAGGTTTCGCAGACTCCTGCTGCAGTTTCCACTGCTCTGGGGTCACAGCTTTCTTTATGGAGAGAGCATGTATCTGCTTCATTTCCTCTTCCAAAGCAGCATTGACCATTCGATGCCTCTCCAGCAGCCTCTTGCCTTCGAATTGTTCAGAAACAATCTCAATGAGAAAACTTGCTCCACAGCTGAGCATAACATTTCATCAAACCAAAGTAAGAACGGACTATAAAAATAATCATGCGCATATTAAAATTCAATTAAATTAGCAACACTTACCCTCCAGATGTATCAATCACTTCCTGAAAAGAAAAAGAGAATAAAATGAAAAGACTTAGTTCCTGAAAGAGAACATGTGTCACATTGATAATGAAAATTTCACACGAGTCTCCAACAAGTAACATCTCAAGGGGAAAAGATTATAGATTGTGCATCTGTTATAAAAATTATAGATTGTGCATCTGCTAAAAAAATCATCAATATGATAACTTTTAAAAAATACATAAACATGGGAGCGAACAAGCTGATTCAATTGATGATTAGTACTTTTTTTCACAGTGAACAAAACTCTGGTTTCACAGAGTTCAGGTCTTAACAAAGTTTAGTTGGGAATCTTCTTAAGGACACATCAAACATAAGAAATTTTTTTAATAAGGTTTGACTTATCTTCAATAGTACATCATCAGGATGATCCTATAAAGCATATTTTAAACAAATGAGCTGACCAAAAATGTATCTATATTCCGACACGAATTTCATGTGGGCATACAAAAGCATATGTCGCAAGGAAGTCTTTTGGGTTGTTGCAACGAGACACTGGTCGAACCCAAACTCACAATGATACCTCAAGAGAAGTATAAGCTAAAATGGTCTATATGCCTTCTTAACCATGTTCGATTACTTTCAGTAAGTCCAGTCACTTGTCTAACCAGAGTAGCATTTCAAAATGTAATAACAGTTATACACAGGGATATATTTAGATATCAAGGATATTAACAACTGAATTTCATTTCATTTCAGCAGGGAAATGATAATGTAATAAGTTCATAAATTTTTAAAGAGATGCCTAAAATATATGTCTATATACAATGTCTTTCGCGATAGGTATTTTGTTTCAATCATTTTCCCTCAAACATCAAAACTAAACGTTTTTTCTGTCCACCTGTCTCCACTTCTCTCCTAAACAATAATGCTCAGTTAAAAACGGAACCATATCCAATAACAGCACTCAGTCAACCAAACCAAACAGGCTCAAGAATTTAATCACAACGTGAATCCCACAAACATAGCGTTCACGGGTCAAATAGATTCTATATATGCTGTTTATCGTTACATGGGTTTCATTGTCAAAAACCTTCAGGTAACTTAACCCAGCAACAAGTTAAAGCAGGTAAAGAAAAAACATATTTTATACAGAGAGACACCAAAAATTCAAAGTCAAATTTAAGAACGGCCCAGATGCTAAAATAGTTCCTTGATCCAACGTGAATCCCGCAAATGCAGTGTTAAAGGGTCGAATAGATTCTACACAAGCTGCTTATTACGGCATGAGTTTGACTGACCAAAAACCCTTAACTAACGAACTCGTGAACGAGTTAAAGTCGGTAAGGAAAAATCATATCTTTACATCAAAGACACCCTAAATAGAATTCATAGTCAGGTTCAAGAACGACCCAGAAGCTAAAAATCATTACTTGATCAATTACAAAGTGGATGGTAATCAAACAAAGTAAACTCACAAAAACCTTGAAGCAGATGCATCTACAGAAAACAAAACAAATTCCAGGAAGCTAAAGAGATTAAGAAGGAAAAAGAGAGAGGCTTACCAGATGCGAAGGATTCAATTTAGACTTCAAAGTAGCTTCGACTTGCTCCTTTGTCACTCCCATCTTTCTCCCCCTTTCTCTCCAAATTCTCGCTTCTTCGTATTTTGTTGGAGCCTATTATTTCCAATTTTTGTCGTTTTAAATTGATTTGGGTTATCTGAAGTCCAATAAATCCCAAAGCCCATTGAAAGCAAAGTAGGAAGAATCTGTGTTTTTTTAAATAAAAAATAGACATAATAACAATAAATAATAATAATAATAATAATAACAACAATAATAATAATAATATGGGAGAAATCTATTTTGTAGAGTATTCTTAAATTACTTGTTTGGAATAATAAATAAAAATTTAAATATTTTTTACATATTTAATATAAATAAAGATAATAATAATTTTCATTATTCTTTAATGATTTTCTTAAAATTAAATTTAAAAATTTTAAGTTTAAGTTTGGACTCAATCAATTTTATTTTATTTTATTATTTTAGAATCGATCTATTAGAATCTCAAGTATTTATCATAGTTAATTAGGTTTAATTTTAAAGCTGATTTCAAAAAATTCTTCACGCTCTTTAATTAATCTATAATTTATATTTCATCTTTCTTTTTTATTTGTTTTGAGAATTATAGTTATATCTATATATATAACATATACAATCATTTTATTAAGGGTTAATTGCACAAAAACTTACCAACTTTATTCAATTTTATAATACTTGCTCAAGCTTTAAAAATTAACACTAAAATGTTCAAATTTTTAATTTTTACAAAAATAATCCAACACCAAATTCTTCATCAACACTGATAACGAAATATACTATATCAGTTTTATATTTATCATATGATTACGTGCAAGATAAGTGATGAAATAATTATTTAAAGTCGTTCTTTTATTACAATAACTTATCCTAAGCCCCAAATATCTCAATGAGGAAATTTCCATCACACATTCAAAGTATCTTGGACCCAAACATAGTTACTTGAAGTAGGCAAATACATCTACCAAAATTGAATGCTCTTGGTCCCCATCAATTATAGGTCCCATGCATTTATCTACCTTACTATATGGTTCAAAAGTTGGACTTTTTACATATCTTTTTTCATAGCCCTTGTTAAGTAACATGTGAAAAGACACCAATCATTTAGATTAGGTAACCAATTTCCACACTCTTTATCAATTTGTTGGATAACTATATAAATTTACCTTCCTTACCACCTTATCATTTATATTTGGTCTTACCAAGAGCTTGGTGTTAAAATGGTAGAAGTTGGTGGGGAAGGTTCCTATATTTAATTGCTTTTTGTAAAGGTAACGTGACATAGAACTTATCTATCAAAGTACCAAAAATCATCTTGTTTACCTTGACGTGTGAGGTGTAACCCTCGTCTTTAACACAACTCCTCTTGCTTTTTCAAGTGTTTGTTTCCTTTTGTCAACTAGATAAGAATCTTTTTTTTTACTCTTACCAATCCAAATTTACAAATTAAATAAACAATTTTTTTTCAATAAATTAGACCAAAATTAAAAAATACACATATAAATGAATTTTTAAAGCTTTTATAACTATTTAAATAAGTACTTAATATTTTATAATTTATAAATCAGTCTTCCACATGAACATTATTTACATAACAACTCTTATTTACATGAACCTAATAACGAATTATTTAAAGTTATTATTTATGAATGTCAAACTTTTTAGAATTTATTAATTTTTTTGTGAAATTTAATGTAAATATATCCTTTAAGCTAAATTTAAATAATTATTATTCATGTAAATGATGACTAGAAATAAACTTTGAAGGAAACAATCATTAATTCACATTATAATATTCTAAATTGCATAACTATACACATTTTTTTCATGCTTGGTGAACCTAAATGCTTAATGTAACATGTAGAGTTAATAGTTAACCATTCATTTGTGAGATTTTCCCTTAATTAGAAGAGCATTCTTATGATTTAGAAGGTTAGTGTAGTATGTGATTAAATGACATTGAAGCAAACTCTTCAATCTACCTTTCTCACATTTAATTGTTCTTTGTTTTTAGATATTGTAATATTTGTATATAATATTTTAAGAGATTACCATATTTGCTTCAATGTTAACTTTCTAGTCAATAAAGCCAAGATCATTCCCAAAATGTGAAATGCAGACTTCATAAAGGGCAAAAGTGGGACTAAATGGACCTACCAATTAACCAAATTTAGCAAACAAAAGACAAAAACCAAAATATACCATACATGCATCTTCAATTCAATTCAGAAAAATGCTCTTTTGCATACCACTTGCCTTAGATTTTATTTTTCATGGCAACTAAATTTGACCAAAAGTCAACACATCTCCCAATCAAAACAAGCCAACCTACCCAAAACCCCAAATTTGACTGCCAACCAATGGAAAATCTTTGAAAAAAAAAATCAATTAGTTTTAGCACCAAAGATACCAACTTTATCAGCTCAGAAAAAATCATAAACCCTAATTTCACCCCTTTATATTTAACTAACTTAACCCCAATCAAAATGGTGGTGCACTACTAAGTGAAAGAGAAGCTGAAAACACCTATTTCATAAAAAGGAAAAAGATAAGGAAAAATTAGGCCAATCAAATTTAACCCAAGCCCTAGAAATTAATTCACCCTTCTTTGTCCTAAATTTTCTCAGGCTGTAATTTTCCCTCTGCAGATGGAAAATTCTACTTTACCGGAGACTTCAGCCGCTGCCACAGGCCTCCGGCAGAGTGAAGAGGACGCCGGTGAAGATGAAAGACTCAAAGCTGAAGAGGGCGATCGTTACTTGATCGGAAACCGGTGGCCACGGCAAGAGACCTTAGCTTTGTTGAAGATAAGGTCTGATATGGACAGCGCATTTAGAGACTCAAGTCTCAAAGCTCCTTTATGGGAAGAGGTTTCCAGGTGAGTTCGGTTTGCTGTTGGTATTTTTCTCGAGAAAATTTGGTGGAAGATGAAGGAAAGTTGTAGTCTTTACTGGTTTCAGTGCAGTTTCCGTTATAAATATTTGAGATAAGCTCTTTCGCTTGGATTCCTACCTCTGTAGTTCGTTTTTGGAGAAAATATCAGTTGCCCACATGAGAAAAAGGAATGAATTGGTGTTATTGTATCGGTGACTATTCATTTTTTGTAGGATTTTGCATAAACTTTGGTTGTCTAGTGTCATCTGGGGCTTATATTTGTAGCTCAAATTCCTATGCTTCTTTTGACTTTTTTGGTGATTGGTTATGTCAGATATCTTGTTATTGGTTAGTTCACTGTTAAAGAATTGAAGTTAAAAGTTTAATTGTTTTTTGATTTAAACTGTTGCTGTCAGGAAATTAAGCGAGCTTGGGTATAACCGAAGTGCCAAGAAATGCAAGGAGAAGTTTGAGAACATCTACAAGTACCATCGAAGAACTAAAGAAGGCAGGTCGGGAAAGCAGCAAGGCAAGACATACCGGTTCTTCGAGCAGTTAGAAGCTTTGGACAGCAACCATGGATTAGCTTCATCAGCATCCCCAGGTGCAGTTCAGGCATCTATGGCTCCTACTGCAGCAACCCCAGTTAATGCTATTCCTATTTCAAACGCCATTCCATGTTCTATTCAAAGCACGAGTATGAATTTCGGAGACAATATCTCAACTTCAACTGCGTCAACTTCAAGTAAAGAATCAGAAGGAACTAGAAAGAAGAAGAGAAAACTAACCGAGTTTTTCGAGAGTTTGATGAAGCAAGTGATTGAGAAACAAGAAAGTTTGCAAAAGAGGCTTCTAGAGGCAATAGAGAAATGTGAACAGGATAGAATGGCGAGAGAGGAAGCATGGAAAATGCAAGAATTGGATAGGATTAAGAGGGAACGTGAACTTTTAGCCCAAGAAAGATCAATTGCTGCTGCAAAAGATGCAGCTGTTATGTCGTTCTTGCAGAAGTTCTCGGAGCAAGCTAGCACAGTGCAATTGTCAAACAATCAAGTAAACACAGTGGCACCACCTGAGAACTTAACTGTTCCTGTGGAGAAATCAGTGAAGATGCATGAGAATAATAGGATTGATAACTTAGTTAATATGAACTCATTTAGATGGCCTAAAGAGGAAATTGAAGCTTTAATCAGGATAAGGTGTAATCTTGATATGCAGTATCAAGACAACGGACCAAAGGGGCCTCTGTGGGAGGAGGTATCTGCAGCAATGAAAAGAATTGGTTATGACAGAAGTGCAAAGAGGTGCAAGGAGAAATGGGAGAATATGAACAAATACTTCAAGAGGGTGAAAGACAGCAATAAGAAAAGGCCAGAGGATGCAAAGACTTGTCCTTATTTTCACCAGCTTGATGCTCTATACAAAGAGAAGAGTAAGAAGTTTGATAATTCAGTTAATTCCAGTTATGAGTTGAAGCCAGAAGAACTACTAATGCATATTATGGGTGGCCCAGGTGAGCGAGAGCATGTGGAATCAGCAACAACAGAAGATGGAGAGAGTGAAAAGGTTGATCAGACTCAGGAAGACGAGATGGAGAAAGACGATGGAGCCGGTTATCGACTCGTAGCTAACGATCCTTCTACGGCGATAATTATGGAGTGATTAAACAGTTTAGTTCTGTGAGACAATCCTGGTCTGCCTGTATCTTGGCTCTGTTGGCATGTTACGAGTTTTGAAGCCATTTTTTCAAACTTACATGAAGGTATTTCATGGGGGAGCATCTGTGTACATTGCTATGGTAATTATTTGTTGAATAAATATGTCAAAATAGAAAGAGTCAGAGGTTTAGAATAAAGCAAATTCATGTGTAATATTGTAATGCATTGCTTGCATTTGATGCTTAAAGTTTCAAATGTTTGGTTATATTGTACCCAATCAATGTAGTCTACTATCATTTTGTTTATGTGTTAAAGTGATTGCTTTCAATGATTTTCTTTCCCTGTCTCCATTTTTTAAGGGGTTGGAAATAGATTATAGTTAATGGAGCAGGTAAGGAGCATTATAGTCAATAAAAAACATTAAAAGTTGCTATCATTACTAATCTTGCAAAGAAGTTGCTTTAGTTTTTTCTAATGAAGTGGTAATTATCATATATCACATGAGCAAGCAGTAGGATGTCATGATTAGAGAGGAAAAAGAGAAGCCTTGTATTCACTTACAAGTTGGTCAAAAAGATATAGAATTCTATGCCATGCTCTGTTTCATCAATTCATCCCATTTGATTGCATAGAGTTCCTTATTGATAGGACTTGAAATGGGATCAGTCACTCACCTTACTAAAGCTGAATATGACTTGGAAAAGACTAGTTTTGTACATTAACATTACCTTGTAGAAGGTTATAGACTAATTATACTATGATATTGTAGGTCTGACCTCGATTGAGTTTAAGTTTACTTATTTGTCATATTAATTTTAACGTTACTCAAAATTATATGTATAAAGATATTTTAAATTGAGTTCTAATAAAATTTTCGGACAAATATTCCTTCATTCAAACTTTTAAACTTAAACTTTTTTTTAATTTATTAATTTTAAATTAAAACCAATCGAAGCTAAACCTCTTTATCATAATTATTTGAAGTTGAAAATGATTTAGAGAGGATCTTCCTATTTCTTGTCCTTTCATGATAATCAAGTGAATTCTTTTTGTAGGATAACATCACCTTGTAAACTTGAATCGAATTTAATTAAATTGGATTTAAGTTATTAATTTTAAGCCAAGTCCTACCAGATTATACCTATTTTTCATAGTTATCTTAAATTGAATATGACTCTAAAAAGGTCTTATCCTTTTATGATAATGAGTGAATTAGTTTTGGACGTTAACATCACCTTGTAAAATGGTCTTGGACTAATTATATTCATCTAACTTGGAAAATTGAACACTTTGAATTTATTTATTGAACTTGATTTAAAACCTTTATTTCCTACTTAAAAATGATTTAAAATTATATATAAATGAAGATATTTTAAATCCGGTTTCAATCGGTTTTTTAAAATAAACATTTCGATACTCAAAATTCTCAGCTAAAATTTAAAATATTAACTTTAATTTAAATCGAATCCATAATAAACCTCTTTATCATGGCTATTTCAAGTTGTTTGTGAACTATGTCTTACATCTCATTTCATATTCCTTAGTTCAATCATTCAAGTTGATGATGCAAGTGCTTACCTTTTAATTAATGTCCTACCAAGTTCAAAATAAGTGTGGTTAAGAGGATCACCATGACCCTATTCGATGGGCACCGAATCTTCTAAATGGTAAAATTCCTACCTAAGATGGGTCAAAAGGGACAATCTCTGCACAAGGCCTTATCTTTTATACCTCAACTTGGAGATAATAATAATAATAATACACTATTTGTATTACGATAGCTAAATTTGGCCTTACGTTACTTGGAAACGCCAGAGTTTATCCTAAAGTTTCGATCTTTAAAGCTTTTGGTATGTGGCCCTGAGTGTCCCCTTTCAAATTCTACACGATAGATGACACAATCCCTCAAACTCCGCCGACTTTAATACCGGCAGCTCGAGTCGACCCAATTCCATTCAATCCAAAGACAACGTGTGTGATCTAATTTGATTAAGTCAGATGTATACTTTCTTCTTTTCAAGTTGAATTCCAACTTACCCTAACTCAAAATTTGAAATTTTAAAAATAATAATATCATTTTTAATTTTTAATTTAAAAAAATCGAATCGAGTTGAGCTTCAAACTACTTAAGGGTATGTTTTGGGAGTTTAGGATGGAATGAAATATAATGACAATTAATGGAACGGAATGGAATGGAGTGGAATGAAATGAAATGAAATGGGTCACTCCATTGTTTGGAAGTTTAAATAAAATAAGAGAGGGACTCCTTTGACCATTGTTTGGAAGTG
>JANKOD010000191.1:25865649-25878612 GCA_026284645.1 Erythroxylum acuminatum
AAGGACGCTTTTATTATATAATTTTATTAATCATGTACCTTAATAAAAATCCAATCCTGTGTTTTTTTCATGTAGCTTTTTATTCTGTATGGTATTGTCAATCCATAGTTTTAGGCAATGATTAAAAAATATAAGCCGTTCGGTCAGTTCAATAGTTAAAATATCTTAAATCATCCAATTTTTTAATTCAGTTTTTAATTTTTTAATTTAATTTACTTTAATAACTCTTGTGTGTTAAAAACTGATCAATTTATTAATTAATCAGTCAAATTTTTAAATTTTTATAAACCAACATAAATCAATTAATTTTTATTTAACAATCTATTTTTTAATTAAATTTTAAATTTTTCAACAAGTAAAGACAATATCTTTTAATCATATTTTAAGTATTTTAATTTTATTTAGTCTTTAACCGATTTTATAACGATCTAATACTAGTTAAACTTTTTAAACCTTAAACTTCTTATCTTATCAATTGAACATCCAGTTCAATTTTTAAAACATCGTTTTTAGCAGTGTTTTGAAAATCGGACCGAACCGGTCGGTCGAACCGGTGAACCGGAGCATTAAACGGCCCGGTTTAGCCCGTATTTTTTGTGAGTGATTGACCCGTTCATTTTGCGGTCGGACCGGTAAAAATCGTTGAACCAGTGAAATAAAGAACCGACCGATCTATTTAAAATACCTTGATTTTGATGATTTTAACTTGAATGAATATTATGATTAGTGATCTTTTTTAATCTTTTTGATGAAATATGAATAGTGAGCTTGGTTATCTTATTTTGTGTTGCATTTGGCGAATTTAAAAAAAATGTATATTTTGAAGTTTAAAGGTTTAAGTTTACAATTAGATAAATAAATAATTAAATAATATGTATAAAAATTAGCTTATATATATAATGTATAAAATAAAAATTTATATATTTATTAATAACCGGTTTAACCACGGTTGAACCATTAACTCTTGAATCAGTTACTTTTCCGGTTTAATCTCCGGTCCGATTTTTAAAACATTAATTTTTAGGCGGTTTAAGAAAAAAAAAAAATCGGTTAACTTTCTATCCCATCTTAACTATGATAGCTCTTAGCTTGTTTTCATATGTCTTGTCTTGCCGGCTCCATCTTTAAAAGGAAATATCATGGTTTTATATTTACCAATTAAAATGGCATTGACACATAAATTTCCATAAAAAAATCCTTTAAATTTTCAAACTATAAAAAAGTATTTTATTTTTAATTTTTTTTTAAAATCATTTCTGTTAAACTTATGTTAAAAAGTAATAACTGAACATACGTAATATAAATATTATATATGAATAAATCAAATATTAGTAACTTAAAAACTCATTTCAACACTTACATTTAAATGGAATCAATTAAATATAAATTAAATTAATAATTTATTATAATTATTTTAAATTAATAGTTTGAATCAAATTTTAAAAATATATTAGATTATTGTATCAATAATATCCTAGTTTTAAGAATTAATAATAATCATGCTTTATTTGGAAGAAGTAAGTCCCAAGGAAGTCTTCCATTTGAAGGTGATTCTCGAAATGGAACATTTGAGGAAAACAACTAAATGCTTGAATTCAATTTATTTCTCTTTTAAAACGCCGGCTTTGTCGAAAATATCAATTGCCTTCATCTTTTCATAAACAACAAAAGTTGGTAACATAGAAATTATACGAGCCAAAAATCTTAATTCTTGTTTTACACGAATTGCTACATTGAAAATTTCAACTTTATCACGAAACATTGTATGAATCTTATCGACCAATTAGACACTTATCCTTCGTTTCTAATCAATTTTTATAGATAATCTCATAACATTTATAATAATGAATGATTAAAAAATTCAATCAGATCGACCATAAAATTTTTGAACCATCCAACTTTTGATTCGATTTAATTTAATAATTCTTGTTGTTAAAAACTGACAAGTTTATTAATTAATAGATCATTTTTTATAAATTAATAAATTATTACAAACTAAAATTAATCAATTATTTTTTATTTAATAATCTCTATTTTACTTATTTGAAAGATAAGAATAATATCTTTCAATAATATTTCAAATTCTTTAATTTTATTCATTCTTTAGTCAATTTTATGAAGATCTAATACCAATTGAACCTTTTAAATCTTAAACCTCTTGTGTTACCAGTTTAACTTTCGATTTAATATTTAAAACATTGATAATAATAGACAATGAATTCATTAGTGGCTTAAAAATTAGAATGTAATAATGAACTTAAAAATCTAATTCAAAAATCTATTATGTACATTTGTTTGGTATAATTTATAAAATGTAACCTTATATAAATTGTATTCTATTGGATAAACTAATTTTAGATAAGCTTTTGAATTGTGAACCAAAAAAAATCATTGCAATACAAATTGTTGGGTAACGAATATAAATTTTTGGATCATGAATATTTTATTTATTTATTATTTGATAAAATAGAGATATTATTCATAATTAATACAATTACTTCATATATATATTGTAACCAAAATTTGTGTAGATCATCTAGTGATGGAAACTTAATTCAACATTAATGACATTTTATTTGATTATAAACTCACTAATAATTTCCCCTTTTCATAATAAAATTTATTTTGAATATGCGAAAAATTCTATTAAGTATTTTTAATTAAATACAAAGTATGGAAACCAAAAATAAATTAACTAATTTCAAATTATTTTTTTTGTCCAAACTAAGATATTTATTTTCTGTAAAATTCAATAAGTGTTTGTTTTACAAGGAAAAATATTTTTTTAGAAATAGACCAACCTGGAAAAGTAATTGAACGCCAACTCAGTTATCCCAATTGCCTTGTTGTAATCAAACAAAACCACAAATAAAATAAGCATAAAAAGGGAGCAAAGTTTTTAAAAAATAATAAAATAGGAAAAAATCCATTTTCCGTACTTCTCCTCCACCACCAATATCAACCTTTGAACCTTCCCTATTCTCAGACCTCCATTAAAGCCTTCCCTTTCTCTCTCCAATCTATACATACAGCCTGTAACGTCTGTGACCATAATTCCATAGGATCACCATTAATACTATATATAATAAGAGCAACACAAACTTTCTAAATTCTCATATCATCATTCATCACTGTACGGCTCTTTGTGAGAACTATTATAAATCTCCCTTTCTCATTCTTGTGTGTGTTTGTATATATAGTTATACATACAGCCGCAGGTATATATTTATCTCCTCAACCACAGAACAATTGTCGGAACAAAACAACCTACCTACCCTTCGTTCTTTTTCTTGTCTGTTTTATCATCCTACTTGTACGAGGAAGCCAAGGAACACAAAAGATCAAAGCTTTTCGATCCACAGCATAGTTAGAAGTTGGTGTGGGGAGGATCCAGGAGAATTATCAATTTTGATAGACATGGGGGCTTGCGCTACGAAGCCAAAGGTGGCCAAGGATAAGGAGAATACGGCTCCTGTGCCTGCTCCGGAGACGGCCAAGGAGGAGACTGCGGCAGCGGCGGCGGCGGCAGAGGTTGTGAAGAAGGAGGAAGTGGCTTCTGTTATTGAAGAGGAGAAGAAAGTTGTTGAGAGGGAGGTTGGTGATGAAGGAGATGACAAGGTCAAAGATATTGTTGAAGCTGATGATGATGACAGTAGTAAGAGACGATCTTTAGGGAACTTGTTCAAAGAGGTAAAGATTCCTGTAAAACTGAAAAAAGAAAACCCTTTTGATTATGTTGATTCGTTTTCAAAATTTGTAATCTTATCAATACATATTTGATTAGAATCATTTGTAGAATATGTAATCATGTTTAGCAGTAGGTAAGAGCAAGACCCCATGTTCTAGAATTGTTGACATCTAAACATAATTATATGACTTTTTATAACTTAGTTTTTCTATGATACATGTCTGATCACCGTTTTTGTTGGCTTGTATTGTTATTTTCCTTTCCTTTTCCAAGGAAAGGGACTTGAACCGTGTGGAAGGTGAAGTATTATTGCCTGATAGGACTATTAGCTGTTTGCCAATTGTCGTTATTTAGTTTCATGTCATGATTCTTATGTGGTCCAATTTGTGCTTTTCATTTTGGTTCCTGTGTTCATACTTTGCTTAAATTTCTGCGACTACCTCAACTTTATGTCTTTACTTGGCCCTTTGGAATTTAGTCATTACGAATAGGATTTTTTGATAAAAGAAGTTATTATTCATCAAAAGTAAAATAAAAGGTAAAGGTGATAACCATAGAAAAGAATGAAGAACTTATCTCCAATTCAATGACCTATCCATCAAAAAGAAAAAGAAGTTTCAGATTGGGCAGTCTGAAAATGTGAAAAAGGGGGCATTTTCTCAGGATGCAATCAGGACAGAATCCAGATAATATTGGGGTTAATCTATCACCTTCTTATAGTATATTCAGCACAACTGTATATACAGTTTAGGTGTGTGATGGGGGTCAGAAAGTTTGTGTCCATTGTGGTCTCGTCAAAGTCCTGATTTTACCATCAGATTCCCTGTTGCAAGCTTTTTCTTTTTAGATGCACGTGAAACTCTTGTTTTCTAATGCAATTATTACGATGGTGGATATAGTATTTAAGTGGCTTTTAGAGTCTCTGTACTGTTCAGTTTGTACAAGGTATCTTTGAAACTATATGATCGGGTACTTTTTCTGGTGTCTATTATCATTTTTTTTTACTTTTGTTTCAAAACTCTTGTTTGGATCTTCTGTCAATGCTTGGTTTGCTGGTTTTATTTGTTTGTTTGTTTTTTGTTGTTAAAAGGAAGAAATTGCCTCTAATTAAGGTACCAATTGATTAAGGTTCATTACTTTAATTTGAGTAATAATTTGCTCGTCAAGTAATTTATCGAAAGTACGTGATTTACTAGTTATTGGATTATCCAACATGCATCGAATGGATAAGTGCAGGTTCTGCCATATAAAAAGATTTCATTGAATGATTGTTTGAGCTGTTCTTATGGTTTAATGTGTTTTATTGCAGAAAGGGGAGGATACAGGAGCAGAGAAAGTGAAACAAGAACCAAAAGAAGTCGCAGAACCAGTGACTCAAGAACAATTCTCAGAAATTCAGAACCCAGTTAAAGAGTCAACAGTGAATGAAAAGCCCATTGAAGAAACATTAGTGACTGAGAAACCTGCTGAAGAACAATTAGTTACTGAGGAATCTAAAGGGCCCGTGATTCAAAAACCTACTGAAGAAAATTCAGTTCCTGAGGAAATTAAAGAGCCTGAGGCACAAGTGGTGGTTCCAGTGACTGATAAACATGTGGAGTCAGATGTGAAACAAGAATTGTTCGTAGAGGCCCCTGAGGCACTACCCCAAGAAGAAAAAACTGAAGTTCCAGTTCCAGTTGAATCAATACCCTCTAAAGCTGTTGATAATGTGGTTCTGGTAGAGGTAGAAAAAGAGAAATCCAAGGAAGAAATCCCAGCAGTAGAGACCAAATCAGTTGAAAAACCTGTTGAAGAAAAACCTGGAGAAACCAAATGAAAGTCTAAAAAGTTCTATCAGAACTGAACATCACATGTTTGGGTTATTATCAGAGTAGGCATGTTGGTATTTGTGATAATTATTGCATGTCTTTTGTGGATTGCTGCTATTATTTATTACTCACATATCCATTTTCTTCTGTTTTTGAGGATGCTTGAGTTTCATTTTCATTTATAAAGACACAGAGAGTTACTAGATTATTTTATTTTAATGACCATAGGTTGTTTTAAGCAACATCTTTTGCATTATATATATATACAAAATATTCAATACCATTTATATGAATTATATGAATTGTGTAACTTAACTATATTGGAATCTATTCATTTATATGAATAGATTTTGACTTTAAAATTACAAAAAATCTCTTCTTATTTTTTTGGTAACATTTTGTATTTAATGATTAAGAAACTCAACCGTTTTGATCGGTTTAACTGTAAAAATTTTAATTAAATCAGTTGACTTTTCAGTTGGGTTTTGCAATTTTACAATTTGATTTACTTTAATAACCCTTATTAGTAAAAATGAACCAGTTTATTAGCTAATTGATTGATTTTTTAAATTAATAAAAATAAATTAATTTATTTTTATTTAACAATCTCCTTTTTGAATCGAACTTCAAAATTCTTTGATAGATGGTAATATTTTATTTCAATAATATTTTAAAATTTTTAATTTTATTCAATCTTTAACCGATTTGATGACGGCCTAATACCGGTTGAATATTTAAAACTTTAAACCTTTTGTCTTCCAATTTAATTTTCAGTCCAATTTTAAAAATCTTGATTAAGATATTAATTAGTTAATAAATATTAAGATTCTATTGAGAAAATTATGATCCTTTTAAGTGAAAGAGAGCACAAGTACATATATCTTAATACTCTACTCATTCCTAACCCAGTGGGTTGGCGTAGGTGATACATGCAGCGAAGTGATTAGTTACTGATTTCGTCGGTGGATATCCTGGGTGCACCAAAAAAAATACTCTACTCATTCCCATATGCAATATACATGTATCACATTTTTTTATTCAGTCCCTTGATTTCATTACTATCATCTTTGCCTTTAGTTTGAACAACTCTACACATATTAAGAAATATTTCTAATTCATTATAATATCTGTTACTTAAATTTAGCTTTCAAATTAGTGATTACTAGTAAGAAGTTAAACGTTCATATAAATTTAACCCACTTGTTACCAACACTTATGAATTATTGTTATCATTTATTTATAAACTTAATCGGTCCAATCTATGCTCATTTATGAACTTTGCAAATTCAATATGTAAGCATGCGGGTTAATTACGGTATGCATAAACTATTAAAGTAATCTTGGCCCTCAATTAAATTTTTATAAATAATTGTGAGAGTAATATTTAAGTCTTAATAATAATATTATTAATAAATTTGACAGCAATTGTAATATTGCTGTAGTAATTATAATTACGACTTGTAATATAATATTATGATACAAATTATATACAAAATATATAAGTATAATTTAACCACTGGAAGACTGAACAGTTGGAATTATAAGGCATCATAAAATTCATGGAGTTGTAGGGAAAGAAATATGGAACATATTAATTAAGATCTAAACAAGAACACTAAACAATATCCAAAAATCATACTAATTAATTAACTTCTTGCCTGTAAAGTTCATGCCTCTCCATGCCTAAAACATGAGTTTCTTATTGTTCATGTCGAAATCACAATAAGTCGAAATCATTCAACTGATGGAGGTTGCAAATTCCTGAGTTGTGCACTTGGGAAGAAGCATTCAGAATCGAAGGGATTTCCATATAGGGAAGCGTTGGTTGCATTGTTGGTCTGTAATATATTTCAGGACCTGTGCCTGGATTGTTAAACACAGAAGACGACTCACCCATGGAAGCATACGAATTGCTATTGTAGTAGCTGTAATCGTTAAGTGGCACCAAGGAGAGATTGTTGTTAGTCACACCAGAAAACCTTGTATAATCTTCACCATCCATGATCAGTCTGAGCATTGGATTCTCCATATAACTCTCGTCGACTGCGATCCTTGGGTGTAGAGTTCTTAGGTCGTAAGAAGTGGACCCTGGCATGACCATATCAAGCAGTTCTGTGGAAGTAACGGCCTGCTTTTCGTGAAGAAATTCATAGTCCATGTTGTTCTGAAGCATGAAATAAGCTGATGGATTGGGATTGATCACACTTGATCCAGGAATATCTGGTCCTGAGTAAAAAACTGAACTTTTCATCTGAAGAAGTCTTCTTTCTGCAACTCCAAGTTTTGCATCAATAGCTCTCTCAAGTTCCCAGAGTTGGTCATACGATAAAAGGTTCAGCTGATCACAACGCTTGGAAAACTTTGCCTCACGAATTGCCTTGCGAACTTTGGCAATCTCGTGGTCCACTTTGTTCTTGCGAGTGACAAAGTAATCAGACAAATCCTGATTCTTCTTTGACCTCACGTTAGGACCATTTTCTCTGTACTTATAGATTATGCTCTTTACCTCATCAGGATCAGAAGGCCATGTTTCGACCTCACATCGATGGTGATGATTGAGTTTTGGGCTAAAGATGATCGCACAGACCTTTACATTGCACAGAATTTGGAACTCTTCAACCTTCTTTATCAGCCCTTTCTTTCTCTTGTGAAACGTTATCATACGAGACCTCTCGTTGCTGATCAGTTCCGAGTTTAGCTTTCTACGACCCATCTTTCGTACCTAAACAGTAACCACGAAAATCTTAGTACTAGTTAATGATCCTAATAGAATGTTCATAGCAAAAACAATTAAGAAAAGAACTAATAAAGCACAGTTCTTAAAGCTGCAAACTGCGAAGTAATGAAGCTACATACCTTTAGCTTTAATGGGTTTTCTTGGTTACTAGGGAAAATTATGGTAGTATAGTACATATATCTCTTAATTTTACCTTTTGCAAGATTGTGATTTTTTAAAACTTAAAAGGTTCATAATTGACTAAGATTTTCTTTGTCAGGAGAATCTTGATATTTATGAACTAATTAATACCCTAATGAGGAAAGTATAAAATCTTACAATTTTCCTCATTTATAGGAGTAATTATACTAAAGTTTGAATATTATGAGTAATACAATAATAGAAATAATATCAAAATTATATGGATTTCTTTCTTTTTTTTTGTTTGAAAGTACTTATATGGCATTTGCATATATGGGGGTGATGATAATCTTCCTATAAATTTCCTTTCCATTCAATTTCTTTTTTCCTCATTTTCTGTTCAAATGATGCAAATTATGCATTTACGGGGATGATGATTTTTTTGATATTTTTATGTGGCATGATATGATGATAGGTTCAAGAGATCAAGTAGGAATTACAATCAATCAGTGTAAGTTTAAGCTCCTTTTAAAAGTCCAACTCGGTTGTTTTTTAAAATTTAAGTCAAATAAAAAACAAAATTTTATTCAAGTTTATTTTTGATTAATTTTGGTAGTTTAGACTAAGCTCAAACTCAATCAAGCTTTAACTAGATCTAATTAGGCTATGTCAAGTTTAATTTGTTAAGTTAGGCTCCAAAGTTCAATCTTTTAAGATAAATATTAAATGATTAAACATCCAAAAGCCTAACTTTTTTTTAAAAAAAATATTTAATATTTTAAGACTCAATTGAGGTCAAGCCCAAAAGCCTAACAATTTTTAAAAAATATTAATTTTTTAAGACTCAATTGAGGTAAATCAAGTCTAAAAGCCCAATTTTATGAAGGTTTTGTAATTGAAGCAATGACAATGAATTGATTTGGGTTTGGGCTCCTTATAAAAGTCCAGCTTGGTTTTTTTTGAAGTTTGTATCAAACTAGAAACTCAATCGAGTTTATGAGACTTGATCCAAGTCTAGATCCGATCAAGTTTTAGGGAGTTTAAAGCTTAACTAGGTTTGAGCAATTTCAACTAAGCTCAAACTTAATAAGGCTTTAACTAGATCCAGTTGAGCCATATCATGTCTAATTACGTCAAGTTAACTTAAAAATTTTAACCTTTTTGGAAAAATATTAAATGATTAAACGTCTATTTAGATTAGTTCAAACTCAAAAGCATAACTCTTTTTAAAAAATATTAAATATTTTAAGATTCAATTGGGATAAATTAAGCTTAAAAGCCTAACTTTTTTCTTAAAAAATATTAAATATTTTAAGACTAAATTAGGGTAAATCAAGTCTAAAAGTTCAATTATATGAAAGTTTTGTAATTGAAGCAATGAAATGATGATAGGCTCAAGAGATCAATATGCTTACGAACGATAATGAATTAGTTTGGACTTAGGCTTTTTATGAAAGTCCAGGTTTTTTTTTTTGAAGTCAAACTAGAAACGCAATCTAATTTAGGAGACTTGTTCCGAGTCTAGATCTAATCAAGTTTTGAGTAGTTTAACACCTAATTGGGTATTGTAAATCATTTTATGGATCGACAATTATTTGCGTACCTGTATCCATAAATGTTTTTCGATTGATGTTGATTTGCTTGAATGCGTTTTATTTCCTCTCGTCTTCTTTCGTTAGAGCATTCCTCAATGGTTCAGAATGTTTCAGAGTCGTTATCCGTTTCATAAGTTGCTAAACCTTATATAGCAACACCAACCGACATGTCTTTTGGGTAACTAAAAGCCAAATGACATGGTGTTGGGTAACAGGAAGAGAGAGGAAAAGGGTCCGTGACCCATTTGAGACCCAGTCTATAATACCCAATAACCATTATCTTGGGTGCTTTAATTGGACTCAAATTTATAAGTGACATGGGACATAAAATAGTCTTACATGCTTTAGTTTAATTACTCCTGAGTATAATTATAAGAGTCATCACGGTTTCTCTTGATTATATTGGATGAATCCAAAGTTAAATATTTAAATTTATTTTTTAGTCAATAATGGTAGAATGTTTTAGAGTAATAAAAATAATTATAGGTTAATTTATTCATAATAAAAGTTGAATTCTTAGCATTTTCAAATATAATACCAAAAGTCATTAAAAAGAGATTGATCAGGTGTAATGGTCAAGTAGCAATCACCAGTTCAAAATTCTAAGGTCACTAATATTCTATTTCCAAGTAAGCTTATGGTAGTAAAACCTTATTTCTATAGATGCATAGTGATACTAAAACTCTTTTTCACCGTAATCCTAAGTTTACTTAAATTCTATTTTACTATAATTTAATGTAAATCTCATAATTTATCACCTTTGACTCTAACGCCTAGCCAAGAAACACTTTCTACCTACACAAATCCCCCAAGGTTTCAACCTATGTGAGTATTATCAAGTCCAATCTAAACTTTTTTTTGTGAGTAATGACTTTATCAACATATTATTTAATTTGCATCCTTCGAAAGTATGAATAATCTCTTACCAAATGTACCTTGTGAAGTATGACTATTATCTTACCAAATGCAATCAATATCGGGATTTTATGAAACTTTACATCCTTTAATATAGCTCTAGCTCCACACATGGTTCGGCCAATTGATACATTCACAGGCAAAGAGATATGTACTTTTATTACTGTGAGAAAGATGTTATAAGACGCTGACTCTCATCATGACTTTGAATAATTCCAATCTAACTAAGAATTCTCCTTTGGGCGTCTATTCTCCAGATATAGATAAGCAAATGTTTGTTTCTCCTTCTTCAAAGCTTGCAATTCATTCAAAATAGCCCCATTTTCTTAGACTGTCCCAACGAAGAATTGTCGTAGGTATCTCCTACTAGTAGCAGTAGTTGTTAAGGTCTTCGGACACCATAGTTATAGTGCGAACAATAACTGCAATTCTTCTCGTGGAGATATATCTATTATATTGTCGTTTTGCTTGAAAACAGACCCAAAAAATTGTGATTTCGAATCCTTTGAATTTGATTGTGAAGATAACCACATAATAGTGTTGTACCTATCTTTTTCTGCAAAATATTAAGTGTTGGGATTTTGCTGCTTATCTGTTATCTTTCAAACACAAATATTGATAAAGCTTGGTTAACTTTACAGATGTAAATCAATTGCAGAAAAATAAGAAGACACAAATTACTTGGTTCGATAATTTGAAACTATTTACATCCAGGGTTCCCACTTGATAGTGGTGTACGAAATTTCACTAATGCAAAGGAAAGTGAAGAACAAGATTATAAAGATTGGGTGTCCTTGAACACCTGCAACATGAGCCCCTCAAACTCACCAGTACCCAAAACAGGTGGTACTCCAGCACTCTTTGCTCTCTTTTGTTCTCGCTAATTTTTGCACTCTCAAAGACTGATAATACACTGAACAATTGAAGACTGAATTTCTGTATGTGTGTTCTCTGTGTCTGAAGTCTCCTGCCTCTGTTTTATAGCTGCTGGAAATTGAAGAGTGGCTTTCGGATGCCCCAAGCTTATCTATCTCACGTGCCTCCCATGTGACCTTTAATGAGCCTTAGTATGCTTGAACAAGATGTCTCTCTCGGATGTGGCTTTTGAATGAGTCAAACAATTGACATGTGCTCTTCACGTGGGTCCTCTTAAGTAGCCTCCTGATGCTTTGCGTTTTTTATACTGAGCAATTGCGTTTTACATCTGCCTATTTATCTACTTCAGAGAGTGTTGCTGCTTTGTGCGTTTTGAATGGATGAAGCCTGCGTTTAACTTGCTTCATCTTGTAAATACCACTACAGCGTATGGACTTCAGCAGATGATGTTTTTGTTTGTTGTCACGTGGATGAGTCTTTGTTCAAGTCATTTGTGTCTGTCAGTGGAGAACATTCGAGAGCTTTTCTTCATGTCTCCTCCTTCTCTTCGTCATTGCAGATGTGAACTTCTTAGTTCTTCACGTTTTCATTGCTTGTGTATGATTGATGGAGAATCAGTGATGTTTTCTCACATTTTTTCCCTCCTTCTCCATTAATCTACACTTAGAACCCATCTGTGAGTGAAAACCAAAAAACCCGAAAACCCTAGTTTCTCCTAAATTTGTTAGATCTGTCGAAACCAACTTCTATTTCAAGAGGTTTCCCTCCTATTTCATCTATACTAGCTGAAATCGAAAAAACCCTAACAAAAAAATCCCCAAAATCGAAAACCCCCAAATCCAGAAACCCTAATTTCTACCCCTTGTGAGATCTGCTAGTTCTGACTTCGGCATCATGGGGCTTCCTCCATCTGTAAGTAGTCCCTGCAAAAATAAACTTCTTTTGTGTTAGAATTTTTGTACCGAAATCAAATGGAATTTTTCTCACCTTGTTTTTTTTTTCCTTTTCTGATTGAAGGTTCCTTTGGAGATACGAAATGCAGACGCACATCAATATGCTTGGATTGTTCATGGCGGATTGCGACTCAGGTACCATGCACTTTGACTGTCCGTATATAGTACTGGTGTTGTGACTTCTGTGTTTGTTTCCCTTAATATTCCTGATAGCCATGCTAGTTCCTTTACCTCTTCAGTAATTGCATAGTATTCTGCTTCTGTGGTA
>JANKOD010000191.1:25882943-25897872 GCA_026284645.1 Erythroxylum acuminatum
TATAAATTTTCTACTTACTATTTTTAAAATTATTAAAATTAATGATTTTATTATTAATTTTATTACACCAAATTAATTATCTTATTATTATTATTAATTATTAATTATTATTATAAATTTTGTACTTTTATTATTATCATTATTAATCGAGATAGATAATAGGGATATGTTGTTTTTCTATCAAAGAAAACTTGTTGTCAAAATTCAGAGAAACGATGTTTTCTGGTTTCTGTAAAGCTGTTGTGGTTTTTTTATTTTCAGAAACAAAAAATCACAACAGAGTAAACCAAACACGTTTTACTTACCTTTTTTTTTTTACAAAAAAGACAAAAAACGGAAGAAAAAAACGGAAACAAATAGGCCCTAAAAGATCAACCTAAAAATAACAACAAAATATTCTTCAAGTTTAACCAACAAATCAATATGAGAATAAAAACTTAATAAAGAAGAAGATATCAAGATTTACTTGCAAATTTCTCTAGAGGGAAAAACTAGAAGCCTAATCGACAAGTAATCATCAAACCTATGCTTTTCATCGTTTATATCTCGAAATAGGTTTTCTGCATTATACATGGTCACATACACGGCTATATAAGTGATTGTCTTTCTTCTAGTGTCATTTAAGTCGTGGATGCACACGGTTATAGAGAGTTACACGGTCATCACATGCAGCCTTACATGTCTTTGCCCTTCATGTCTTCCTTCACATGGCTCCAAAGACTTACATAGTTGATCTACATAGTCGTAAAAGTTAATGACACGAGTATATAGCACTTTACAAGATCGTGTCTCGCTCGAAAGTGCTTCATCTAATAGTCATTTATCTTGTCTTCACTTGTTCGTCATTCCTACGAACTATAAAAGTGTCAACGATCAACGAAAGTTTCAAAATATAGTTAGACACTCAACAATCTCCCTTTCCAACCTAATTATGGGGAAGAAATATATGCTTCAACGGCTACTTGAGAGACATCTCGACAAGCTTACTATAAAACTTATAATTGCTTTCGGGAACAACTTTAGTCAATATATTAGCACCATTCATATTTGTATGAATTTTCGTTAACATCAATTGTTGGTCCTCATTCACATACCTTAACCAATGATATATGACATTTATATGCTTTGTGTGGGAATGATACATAGTATTTTTGCTCAAGTCAATGACAATTGATGATCACAAAATACAACTAGTCTTCTTGCTTTCTATCGAACTCTTGAAGGAATCTTTTCAATCAAAGCATCTCCTTACTAGCTTTCACTGTAGCTGTATACTCTGCTTCAGTTATAAATAATGTTACATACTTTTGTAGCTTGGATTGTCATAAAATGACTCCTCCTGTAAAATTGAATAGAAAACTTGAAGTGAATTTTCTTCCATCAAGATCTCCAGCCACATCTACATAAATATAACCTTCTAGAATTGGCTCATCATCAAATACCTCTCAAGTATCTTAAAATCTATTTCATTACTTCTTAGTAAACCTTTCCTAGATTAGACAAGAATCTGCTCACCAACCTAATAGTTTGTGCAATATCTGGCCTTGTACTCATTATAACATATATCAAAGACCCTAATGGAGATGAGTATGGAACAAAAGACATACTATCTTTCTCCTTTTCTGTTGAGGGATATGCACGTTTCTTCAGCTTAAAGTGAGGTGGCAGTAACATGCTAATTGACTTGACTTATTTCATATTGAACCTATTTAGCACCCGTTTAATGTACCTTTCTTGTGACAACCATAATCTCCTACTCTTCCTATCACGAGTTATTTCCATCCTTAAAAGTTGCTTTACAGGTCCCAGATCTTTCACATCAAAATATTTAGACAAATCCTCCTTTAATTTTTGGATTCTTCCAACATCTTGACTCATAATCAGCATATCATCAACATATAGAAGAAGAATGACGAAATTCTCACCTGTGAACTTTTAAAAATACACACGAGTATTGACATAAGTTCGCTTGTAACCATGATCTATCATAAAAGAATCGAACTTCTAATATCACTTCCTTAGAGCTTGTTTCAACTCATATAAGCTTTTCTTCTACTTACAAGCCAAATTCTCCTTTGAATCCTTCTAGCTACTCCATGTACATCTCCTCTTCCAAATCTCCAGGCAAGAAGGTCATTTTAACATCCAGTTGTTCAAGTTCAAGTTTAGGATCTAATAAGGCAATCAATCCTAAAACTGTTCGAATTGAGGTCATCTTGAATACTAGCGAGAATATTTTATCAAAATTTATACCCTTCTTTTAACTGAATCATTTCTCCTCTAGCCTTGCTTTGTCCTTCACTAGCTTGTCACCATCTTTATTTGTCTTGAGCACCCATTAATTCTTCAATGCCTTTTTTTCTTTTGGAAGCTTCACAAGCTTATATGTATCATTCTTCTTTAGAGAGTTGCGAGCTAGAGATTTTTATTTTCACAAGATGCAACTTCTTACACATTCTTAGGCTACCCCTCAATAATCACTAACAAATATTCTGAACTTGAATATGTTGTAGGAGACCTTTTCTCCCTTGTCGACCTTTGAAGTTGTATATCACCAGCAGTTGAATCCGTTTTCTCCCCCTGCTCATCATTCCCAATGACTTCATCTTTAGCATTGTTTAGATGTGGTTTGTGTAGCTCATCATTACCTTGTTGTATCTAATCATCATCAATGTGTGTTTGGTCACACTCTTCATCTCCTTTATTTGTAGACTGCTCAGTAGTGGGAGAATTTGGAGAAAAATTAACTACATCATAAGATGAGCTACTTTGAGTAATCATATCTCTTCTCAAAAGATTATTACCTTTCTCATACTCCTGGAACACCACATCTTTTCTCCTTACCACCTTTTGCTTTTATGGGTCATAGAGTATGAAGCCAAACTGACCACTACCATAGTCAACAAAAATGCAAGGTATAACCTTTGAGTCAAGCTTTTGTCTCTAATCCTTGGGTATGTATTTAAATACCTTACAGCCAAAAACTCTCAGATGATGATATATGGGGTCTCAAATTTTAATAGAATTGGGGGAGCTTAGTTGATCAAATAGACTACAATTATTACTGCTTTATCCTAAAATGTCTTTGATAACATGAACATTCTGAGCATGCTACGTAACCTTTTCTACAATAGTTCTGTTCATCCTCTCAATAACACTGCTATGTTGTAGAATACTAAGTTTGACTTTGTTATGCCTAATGTTATGCGATGTACAGTAATCTTCAAACACCTTAGAAGTATACTCACCTTCATTACCTATTCACAGGCCTTTCTACACCACGACATAAAACTTCTGGAATGTTTCAAATACTTGATTCTTTGCTTTCAACATATACACCAAAGTCTTCCCCAAAAGATCATCAATAAATGTAACAAAATATTTGTTACCTCCCAGTGACTCCTCTGCAATTAGGTCACAGACATCTGAATGCACCAACTATAATAACTCCGTCTTCTTTATAGATCATCTTTTAAAAGAGACTTTATTTTGCTTTCCTACCAAACAATGATTACAAGGATTAATAAGTAAAGTGTTTTTAACTGGAATAAGAGATTTATCAGAGAATAACTTTAATCTCTTCTCACTCATGTGCCTCAATCGTTGATCCTATAGATTTGGAGAAGTTTCCTCTTCGACTATATGTGCTTTTCCACCACCGCACACTTTTAAGTGTGTCTTATACAATGTGCAACATAACTTTCCTTGAGCAACATTCATGGCTCCCTTAGACAATTTCCATTTCCTAACCCTAAAAGTGTCATTGAAATCTTCTTGATCTAACAATACCAATAACAGATTTAGTCTTAAATCAGGGACGTGTCATACATCTTTTAAAGTCAGCAAACATTTGACGTTTGTTTAAATTTGGATATCACCTATACCGACAATCTTACCCATCGTTACGCTTCCAAAGTGTTCGCTCTTATAGTTTAAGAAGTATTCTACTTTGGGACACAATGATATGAAGCTCCCATGTCAATCAACTACTCAAAACCTGAATTACTGATATGGAAGCATTCACTTATCGTACAAACTAAGGATACCTCATCATCCATGCTTGCAGTAGTTGCGGTTGTACTCTTTTCATCTCCATCTTTTTGATGATCTTCAGATCCCTTTTTCATTTGTAATAGAACCTCTTAATATGTCCTGGCCTGTCACAATAATGGCACGTCTGTTATGCTACTTCCTTCGAGTTGACAATTCATGTCTTGGTCACCTCTAGACTTTGATAAGTTCTTAGACTTGTCATGCCCTATGGGACCCCTGCTTTTTGCCATGAAAGCCTGCACGTTGTAAAATCCCATCTCTTTTCTTTTGATTTCTTCATCGAACATACTCTCTTTGATTACATCCAAAGAGAACACACCTTTAGGAGCTGAATTGCTTATCGTCACCACCAACTTCTCCCAACTATCCGATAACGAAATCAACAAGAATAAGACTTGAAGCTCGTCATAAAAAATGATAATCATTGTTGTAAGTTTGTTGATTATATCCTAGAAATCACTCAAATGCTCTGACACAGATTTTCCAGTTTTTAGCTTCAAGTTTACAAGCCTTTTAATCAGAGAGGCCTTGCTATGAGCAGTCTTCCTTTTATACAAATCTTCTAGTTTCTTCTACAACTAAAAGAATCCATTTCTTGTGACATACGGTTGGATATATTGATATCAATCCATTGTTGAATCGTGTCTAGAGTTTTCCACTTCATCTTCTCCCATTCTTTATCTGATATCTTCTCAAGTTTTGAAGGAACATTATCCTTCACACCTTTGTCCATATCAATAAGATTGAAGAGATCTTTGCAGAACAAAAGATCCTCCATTATAGGCCTCTAAATAAAGTAGATTATTGACATTAACTTGACCTCATAGTTAGTTTTACCTTCCATTACGATAGCTCTAATAACACTTATTGGGAGACAAAAAACATAACTCTCCAAAAATCAATCAAAAAATAGCAACAAAATACTATTCAATTTTAACTAGAAAATCAGTATGAGAATAAAAGCTTAATAAAGAAGCTGACACCAAGATTTACGTGGAAATCCTCCAATGTAAAGGAAAAATTACAGGCCAAATCGATAAATAAATCTACTAAACTTAAATAAGGATTTATAAAGTTTAATATTTCACCTCATAACTACTAGTTGCCTTACAAAGTTTTAGGATTGAAACTCAAAATTGATATGTCATTCAACTAAGGTTATGTTTGGTTGGGTGGTTATTAATGGAATGAAATAGAATGTAATATTATTCTATTGTTTGGAAGGAGGGTTTGTAATGAAATGAAATTGAATAGGATAGAAGGGGAGGGTTTCACATTGCATCTCATTCCATCCTAAACAGTAAAAATAAGTTACCTCCAATTTGGGGGGTTAGGATGGAATGTAAAATGATTAACAACGTTTCACTATATTACATTATGAACCCTTCTTCCAAACAACATTTTACTACATTACATTATAAACCCTTTCATCCCTCCTAAACAACAATTTTCTAATATTACATTTATTTACATTCCATTCTATTATAAACCATTCCATTCAATTCCATTAAAAACCTTATGTCCAACCAAACATAACCTAACAGTCAACCCAATCCCTAAAACAATAAAAAAGATGAGAATATTATACTAGTTTCTCTCTTTATATTTTTCTTCCCTTTTTGGTGTTTTTGGCTGCCACTAATCATAAAACCTATTTCTTTTCATCTTTTATATCCCAAAATAGGTTTTTCGCACTATACACGGTTATATACACGGTTGTGTAAATAAATGTCTCTTGTAGTGTCACTTAAGTTGTAGATGTATACGGTTTATGAATACGGACGTATACATGACTGTATAAGTCTTCGTTCTTCATGTCTTCCTTCACATGGTTTTAGAGACTAACACGATTCTACACGGCCGTGCAAGTTAAAGACACAAGTGTGTAGCACCTTACATGATCGTGCTTCTTCAAGAAAAGCTTCATCCAATCGTTATTCATTGTCTTCACTCGTTCGCCATTCCTACGAATCATAAAAGTGATAACAATAACTGAAAGCCTCAAAATAAGGCTGGATACTCATCATTATCATGCTTAAGTTTAGACTTATTTTATCTTGAATTTGATCAAACATGATAAAGTCTAGTCCAACCTTACTCAACAAATCAAACAAATTTTAACTCAGGCTTAAGTTCGAATTTAAATATTCAAACTCAATCTGGTCTAATTCATTACCAACCCTGCTTGTCATATTCACAAAAGGTTTTGTATTTGCTGATTTCAGGTGGTGGAAACACACAGGTTTCTCACAAAAATTATTGTTCGGAAGAGACAGGATAGCCGAGTGCTTCCTCTGGTCATTGGGGCTCGCAATGGAGCCTCAACATAGTTATTTTAGAGCAGAGTGTTCAAAGGTCTTTCAACTTTTTACAACAATTGATGATATTTACGATGTGTATGGAACCTTGGAAGAAGTTGAGCTCTTCACCTCTGCCCTTGAGAAGTTAGTCCCCAATTATTGTTAATCTCAATTTTTGTATCTCTTAAGTCACTATTGTTTATATATACATAACAAGTACATTTTGATACACATTTTGATTTCAGGTGGGATCAAAACATGATGGATCGACTTCCGAAATATATGAAGTTGACCTTTTTAGGCTTAGTCAATTTCGTAAATGAAGTTGCTTATATTACTCTCAGGGATCATGGCATTGACATACTTGACTACCTCAAGAAATCGGTATTTAAAATTAATCTTTGAAACTTAATTTTTGTATAGAATTTGGTAATTATATGTGTTTTTCAGCTTCTTAAACATTGAATTTCTCTAATATATATGAACTTATCGTCATGCTTCTTCAGTGGATAGATTTATGTAAAGGTTATTTAGTGGAGCACAAGTGGTACAAAAGTGGATATAAGCCAACACTCCAGGAATACTTAGACAATGGATGGAGAACTGTAGGCGGTCCACTTGTTCTGGTCCACACTTATTTGCTAACGGCAAATCCAATTACAGAAAAAGCTATGGCATCGCTGAAGGAAGAACTTTATCCTGATATTATTAAATGGGCGTCACTGGGTTTCAGGCTGGCAGATGATCTTGGAACCTCATCGGTACGTTAGTAAAATTCAAGCATTTCTTGTTCCTGGATTCTTTGTGTAATTTGATCTTCTTTTTCTATTCTTAAACAGCATGAGATGCAGAGAGGAGATGTTCCAAAATCAATCCAATGCTACATGCATGAAACTGGAGCTTCTGAAGAAGAAGCCCGTGCCCACTTATATTATCTGATTAGTGAAACATGGAAGAAGTTGAATACAGCTGGGGCAAGTGATACATCATTTTGTATAGAATTTCGTCGAATGTGCATGAACTTGGTAAGAATGGCACACTTTTTTTACCAGCACGGTGATGGATTCGGCGCCATTGTTGACCGTGACACTAAGGGTCGCTTCTTGGCACTTCTTGCTAAACCTGCTCCACTGGCATAAAATTTCCTAGATTCTGGGTTTTGTCATGAGTATATTATGCACTGTTGTTGGAAAATAAGGTGTAATGCATAAATATTGACAAAATAATAACACTAAAGTTAGTTAAATAAGGAACGTAATATGTAATTATATCTATCATTAGTTGTGGTTGAAATGAATACTCAAATCTAAAGAATGGTTTAACTATTAATGATCCAAAATATCGGAAAAACTCATATGCATCCAAAATATTGAAAAACGTCAAAAACTAATATATTACTAGGTGCGTGTCTTGTATTCCTAGATTCCAATTTCCAAGCAAATTTGTTTTCCTCACCTAGAAAGTTTGATCCAATCAAGTTTAAAACATTCATATCAAATTTAAATCCAATCAAGTTTCGAACAGCCCAAATTTTGACTTGGTCCAAATCATTGAACCTGAATCTAAGTTATTTGGGCTTTAACAAGTATGAAATTAACTATTTATTAATATAAAAAATGATATAATTTTGTTAACTATTTACTAATATAAAAAATGATATAAAAAGAGATTTTGAACTTACATTTAAGAATGATCAGAGGACATATTAGGACTAAACAAAGCATAGGAGTTAGGAAACTCACACAATAATTTTTGGTTAACAAGACTTCTATCAAGCTTTTTTCTTATAAAGGACATGCCTATTTGTTTGTTGCTCTAAGTGAATAAGTTACCCAGGAATTTTAGATTAATAATTTCTAGCTTAGCAGCAGCTTCCTTAAGTTCTCTGCTAAGATTAGAGAAGTTCACTCTTTCCCCTGTGCTTCTGAAGATTACATTACGTAGTTGAAGTCTTCAACAAGAATCCAATGTCTGCTAACTGAATAACTAATGCTGGTGATGTCCTCCCACAGTTTCATTATTTGGAAACCAAAATTGGAATCATAAATGATGGTAATATCAAAGGATAGGTGAAGATTTTCTAGCTTACAGAATAGGTGAACAATTTGGTCTAGCTTCTATGGGCTACAACTTGTACTTTGTTCTTGTTAAATGCAAAGACTATTCGACCATTGTAGGGGTGATCATGGTTTGAACCAAAGGCCCATTCCCTTCCTAAGAAACTCATAGCTTCCTGGAACTTGTTAGCCTTAATTCTTATCTCAAGTAGTCCCATCAAAATGTGTTCCTTTTCAAGAACTAAATCTTTAACAGCTTGCTTTTTATGAACGTCATTCAACCCCCTTATATTCCACAAAAAAAAAAAAAAAGAAGAAGCTAAAGGTTAAAAGTTAGGCATCCACCCTTTTAGGTTTCCTCCTTTTTTTGCCTGATCTTTTATTAGCAATTGGAGACATTTGAAACCCATCTCTACTTCTTTTGAAAGACCATGGCCTCGATCATCTTCCTCAACAGGTTATGCTTTTTAACCATGCTCTTTTGTTGGCTCTTTGACCTTACTAGTAGGTTTTGAATTCACACGCAGAAGTAGTTCTTAAGGAATCAATGTGCAGATTAATTGACGCATTTAGCTTTTGGCGCTGAGCAGGGTTGGCATATCATTCAGGAGCCTCCCCGGAGCATTTTGGATGCGCTTTACAGGGACCAACAAGGCACCCTTTTTACTAGACCCCTTCGTAGGGGCTTAGATGTTACGCCTTAGGCGTTTTTTGTTTGTTTTTCTTTTCCCTTAAAAAAAGCAGTTTATTTATTAATATATTCGAAGCTTCTTTCAGGATGCGGTTTTTGGCACATGTTTCTTATGTTTCTTACATTGTATTATATATATATATATATATATATAATTACATACATATACGCGTATATCAATATCATATCGATGCCTGAGTAAATTAAAAAATAGTGTTAAATATTCCTAGTATTATTTTATAACATAAAATTTATGACTATTTTAAATATTTATTAAATATATTGAATTATTATATTTTATTTATTTAAAATATATTATTTAACAATTTAATAATTCAAAATTAAAGAACAATATTCTGCAACTCCCTTTTATAAATCTTAATTAATATTTTCATTTCAGATTAATAATAATCTTATTAGATGAAAGATGAAAGAAGAATAAGCAACAATAGCATCAACGTGCAACAAGGGAAAGGAGGCAGGCGCGCAAGAAGCCTCCAGAAGCAATAGAAATATCTGGAACATGGGCCTAATGGGTCAATACAATAACACCCAAGCCCATGTCCAAAAACACAATTAATTACAACATGTTTTTACAACCCTCTCCAGACACTTCTATTGTATGCCTATATATATACACGAACAATCGTCAATAAAAGCTGCTGAAAGGAATGTTTGTTCCTCTTACAGTGTAATTTCATCAAATCTTTAAAGGATTTTAAGTTAATTTATCACCATTATCCTTGTGTAATAAATTGATAATGAGGAATATTCTTTATCGTGCATGATTACAAGTCGCTGCAACAAAGTTGACTTTTGGCTACAAAATAAACGTAGCTAATTCTGTCAAAAACATTGCCTATAGTTATTTTTAGCGTTTTTGATTTGTCGTACAAAACGTTATCAATTCTTTGTAGCTAAAAATAATAGGCAACGTTTTAAAAAATTATAGATAAAAACTATTAGCTATGAATTTTTTGCTAAAACACTAAAAAAACATAGCTAAAAATTGAATCTTGGCCAGGAAAAATTTGGCGCACCAAATGACTGACAATGAAAATAAAACATAGTCAATAATTTTTGACTAAATTTTTATATTCGTAGCTATATACTATTGACTGCATTTTTAATAACGTAGTCAGATTATTAGCTACATTTTTTGTAATGTAGTTAAATATTTTTAAATACATTTTCTGTAACATTGTTGATGTTGTTGTTGTTGTTGTTTCATTTGTTGTTTCTGTAACGTAGCCAAATGTTTTCAGCTACACTGTTAGCAAAGTAGTCAAATTTTATTTGCTACTTTTTTAATAATCTTGTGGTGTGTTATTTGTAACATTTTTATTGCATGATATTGGACAATATGTTTTGCATATAATGTATCGATATATTTTTATTGTGAATTTGTTATAAAATCAAATCATAAAAAATATTATTAATTTTAAATATCAAGCATAAATATATAAGGTAAAATTATATAAATATCATTAAGTTATTCCAGAAAGTTAATATAACATTAAAGTATGATCATTTATTACTATACAAGATTTTAATGATAACTTGAAAAATTCTTATAGACAAAATAATAAATAAATAAATCAGTTTACAAATTATAAGATGTCAAGCTCATATTATAAAAATATTATAGCACAACTCGAATGACTTCCTAATATTGTCCATGTCGATGAGATTGTAAGCATAAAAAAAGCTTAGTTAAAATTAACTGAAAAATATTGTGAGTATTTATATAATAAGTATTTGATTTTAATTAAATCAAACATCACATTATTTTAACATTTACAACATAATCACTCATCAGTTATATTTTTATCTATTATGTAATCCGAGAAAACAAGTACTAAATTTAAATTATAGTACATACGGGAAATGAAAGAAAAAAGTATAGGAGATATAATTAATACTCTTCACTTTCCTCGTCATTTTATCACAATCTAGACCAAATAATATTTTAAATAACCTATCATGTTTTGGTAATTTTGCTCGAGTTTCTTGTCACCTCATTACTCTAGCTTGTAATGCAACCTTAAACTGTTGTTTTTCTCTTGAAGGTGTTCAATAATTGTTTTATATGTTGAGGTTGAAACATTTGACTTAAGGTCATATTTAAGACCTTTCACAAAGCTAGGACTGAGTACAAGTACTATATCACAAATGCCTTCTCCACTTAGCTATTTCCCTTAAACATAGTGTTCTTTGATAGCTCTTACATTTTATTCTAAAATTAAGAAATAAAAATATTATTCAATCCAAATATTACTACGAATTACTACATTAATAAATGAACAAACTTTTGCACTTACATATTTGTTTTCTGCTTCTTTTGAGGCCCATCGTTTACTATCCTTATAATAAGTGACTTTATATAGCGTAATCGTATCACGCTCTTATTCATGTAGTTCCTTCTCGATATGTTTTATGAAACAAAAATACAAGGCACAATAAATAATGTAGTGTTTATTGATTTAAATATAACTTGCAAACAAAGATTTTACATATTCATTTCAAACAACTACAAACGACTCAACCCTTGATTAAAAGGTGTTTTCATTTTTATCTACAGACCTTTCTCTTTTCGTAATTTTCCTAAATAAAAAAAAAACATAACATAGTTGTTAAATCATCTAACAAGATTATTGCAACCAAACTTGAAGGCAAATAAAACAAACCCGAACTTTCGGATCAACCCAATAATCAAATAATTATTCCAATTTTCTTTAGAAATTCATTAGGGAACATGTTTTTGTGCCTTAGGTATCGATTTAACATATCATAAAGCTTTCTCTGTTAAAATAAAGTGGTCGGTGACCAGTTATAGGATCCAAAACATGTTCAATTGATATTTTGTTTGTCATTTTTTTCTGGTAACTGCAAAGTAGCTCCAGGACACGATGGGTCCATGAGCTGGGAACGACCTTTGGGCCTATGCCCAGTGGACCAACCTGCAATATCAAATTTAATTTATAACATAAATATCAAATTTAGGGTTCATGGACTGAATGAGACTTGATAACAAAACGAAATAGCTCTCTATGGAGTTCATCATTCTAACCAAGACGGGCACGGCTCAGGTAAACCTCGAGTCTGATCCGACCTATTTCCTTATCTGTCACGGACAACTCATGAAGTAAGTAACATCAAAGAAATAGACAAGGCAAAAGAGATGAAAGGTATGTAGTTTGTAGTTTGTAGATTAGGTCCAAAAAGCAAAGCTAAATAAGTGTATCGACAATATTTCATAATAGGTTTTGATGACTTATAATGGAATGAGCATCTAAGCAATAAGGAAGAGACCCTAACTCGGTAAAGAACCTGGCCACAGGGAGATCCGAAGTAGTTGATCTTAGTACGGTGAGAGGAAACGTAAAATTTGAATAAATAAGTTTGAATTTAAGTTCATTTGTAAGATTTTTCTATCTAATTTGCATCTTAACCTAACTTGAATAAATTCAAACCAATTTGTTAAAGTATAAATTATATGTTTCCAAAGCTTAGGACTAAGGCAGATTAACAAACCTGATGTGGACATGGAAACGAGGTAACGGCCTTCCCATCATCAGCATATGTAATGATTATGATTAGAATTCGATACCTAAATGAAGTTGCAAGTTTAGAAGATGCAAAATGAAAACACAAATTGGTTAAGATTTCAATCGACAAGAATTTGATGAAACACAAACCTCATGAGCAATGGTCCGGAAGCCCTCCATCATCTAACAGGTAACGGCCTTTCCATTGAATTCTACGGTCATCAATCTCTATATTTGGAATGCGTTCAATGATAGGCCAATCTTCACTCTTGCTATTTCCACATTTCTCTGTTAAAAGGGGACAGTCGCTAATACGTAAAGTGGAGAGGCGTTGAATGCTTTGAGGCAGATACTTCAATTTTTCACAATTACGGATAATTAAATGCTTAAGAGAAATGAGATTTTTTAACCATTCTTGGGGTAGGGATTGTAGTTCATCAATCTGCCGTAGACACAGAAATTTCAACTTGGAGAGCGGCTGGAAAATTGAGTTTGAAGAAGAAGATGGAAAAGAAAAAGTGATTGCTAATGATGGTGATGATGATGCCGAAGTTACCATGTTCATGTTCATTATCTGCTGCAACAGTTTTGAGCTGACTTTGGTCAAATACAGCATCTCTTCAAGAGATGGGAAAAGTGGCATCCAAGTCAAAAGAGGGCAATAAGAAATTTCCAATGAAGTGAGACAAGAAAACTGTGGCAACACACTAATTGATTCAGCCACGGCATCATCATCATCATTCTTTTTCCACCATCCCATCAGCTGAGGACAATATTTAAGTATAAGACTCTTTAGGGATGGAAAAAATGTTGATCTTCCTTCTCCTCCTTGACCTTTAGCACCGCTGAAGTTATTATCATCTTTTCTTTCAATGTATTCCAACTTAGGAAATCGGTAGATCCTTAAATACTTCAGGGAAGGGATTAAACTCAATTGTGGTAGGTATTTACAATTATGACAACCATATAAAAATAGATTCACAAGATTTGTGAGTGATGAGAACCAAACAGGAAATTTTAGGCCTCCGTAGTAAAAAATACTCAGTCCTTTGATGTTTGGATGTGGCTGGAGGCTTTCCAATGATACTTCCTGTATTTCAGTTCCTGAAGGGTTGCCAACAACGTTTCCGTCCCAAAGTAAAGTCAATGATTGAAGATGTTGCTTCTCTTTTAAGTTAGCAGCTTCACATTCTAACTGGGGATTTCTAAGGAAATGCAATCTTTCAATTGCCAGGAAACCTGTCAAACCGTTAAGCCGTTTCAATTCATCAAGCCCACCAACCTTTTTCTGAATAGTGTTATTTTCTGCTACCACAAAGTATGTTAATGTCTGAAGAGAAGTCAATTTTCCAATTCCATGTGGCATATGGGTTAATCTATCACAGCCGTAACAGTCCAAATGCTGGAGATTAAGCAATTTTGTAACACCAATTGGCAATTCCTTAAGAAGAGAACAACAGCGGAGTTTAAGCACTTGCAAATTTTGTAGACAACAAATGGAACTTGGAAGGACTGAAATTTTGGAATAAGTAAAATCAAGATATCTTAAATGTTTTAATTCTTTAATAGAATCAGGCACTTCAATTTTAGTATTATTTAAATCAAACACTCGCAATCGCCTAAATTTGGAAAAAATAGTTTCCCACTCTGTCTTAGGAAGCACCTTCTTAATATCCCATACGTTTTGTCTTGGCAAAAGAAATGTCCGCAAACTCAAAGCATTATAAAAGTGAGACGGAACTTGCCATGACCCATCTATAGTGAAGTCAAATGATACATGACGGGTCTTCTCACCTACATTATCAGCATTTGGGTTTGATATGGTGCTCTGTGATCCTGCTACTAAAGTTGCCAGATCATGCATCAAATCATGCATCTTACAGCTTACTATGCTTTGTGATCGTTCGTATTCCACTTCTTCGTATCCCACTTCTTGGAAAAAAGACCTCCATAATAAGTCCTTAAAATATTCAAGGCCTAATTTTTCTAGACACAAACTGGTGTTTGATGACTTAACAAACCCTTCTGCAATCCAAAGTTGAACCAAAGTTTCTACATGGAGTCTATGACCTTTGGGAAACAAGCTACAATATGCAAAACAATGCTTTAAGTGTGGGGGAAGATTGTTGTAACTCAACTGAAGTGTAGGCAAAATGTCATTTTCATTTTGTGATATCGTAGAAAATTCATTTGCGAAGAAAGTTAACCACTCTGTTTCTGGATTTTTGAAGTACAAAAGGCTCCCTATTGTCTTTATTGCAAGAGGGACTCCGGCACATT
>JANKOD010000191.1:25897972-25911776 GCA_026284645.1 Erythroxylum acuminatum
TTAATTAAATAAACTGCAGTAGCCAACGCTTCAACCCAAAATTTAGATGGCACAGATGACTCGAGCAATAAGGTTCTGGTAACATCCAGTAGATGTCGATTTTTACGTTCCGCAACGCCATTTTGTTGCGGGGTATATGGACAAGAGCGTTGTGAGACAATGCCTTTGTCCCGCAGAAAATTATGAAATTCATGAGACATATATTCCCCACCAGAATCAGTTCGCAATATTTTAATACAAGTGGAAAATTGTGTCTCAATAAAAGCTAAAAAATCCTTAAAAACAGAGAAGACATCAGATTTGGAACGAAGAAAATATACCCAAGTATATCGACTATAATCATCAATGAATGTGACAAAATACTTGTAGTGAGCATGAGAAATAATGGGGGTGATGCCCCAAACATCACTATGAATAACATCAAAACATTTGATAGCACGACTACCATTAGAAGGAAAAGGAAGAATTTTACTTTTGCCCAATTTACATGTGGAACAATCAAAAGAAATACGAGAAAAATGATCTTTATTGCCCAATAAACCAGAAGTCGATAAATAAGACAAGATAACAGAGTTTGGATGGCCTAAACGTTTATGCCAAACTTCACTCTTACAAGTCGTAGTAGCACAAGAAAAAGAACTAATACTTGGAATAGAAAAAATAAGTGGGAACAATCGTCCAATTTTAGGCCCCTTCGCGAGGACCGTCCCTGTCACTTGATCCTGCACAACACAACCATCATGAGAAAAGTGTACATCATAGTTATTATCCACCAATTGACCAACAGAAATAAGCTTAGTAGTGAGCTTTGGAGATACAAAAATATTTCTGAGATATGATGTAAGATCTCCAACCTTAGTAATAGGTAATGTACTGCCATTAGCAATCTGAATTTCTGTGGAACCATGATACTTACGAACATTTTTAAGCATGGTAGATGAGTTGGTCATGTGATTTGAAGCACCAGAATCAACAAGCCAACATTTAGATAAAATATCATTACCTTGTAATCCCATGGCAGAGAAGGCTGAAATAATCATTTGCTGCACCATGTCTTGAGTAACCACAGGTTCAGCCGCTGCAGGAGTAGAAACAGCTGAAGCAGCAAGATGACGTGAACTATCAGTGTTGGCTTTACGATTTTGAGGTCGTGTAGGGCATTCCTTTATAATGTGTCCTTGTTGTTTACAGTAATTGCAGTACTTCTTGCTGCAATGGGCAGCAATATGGCCGTAGTCTTTACAGCTGTAACATTGAATTTTGCTCATATCTCGACCCTTCCTTGTTCCTTGAGCTGCAAATGCAACTGTGACAGTATTCTCCATTTTGAAAGCGCTTTGTGTAAGAAGACGCTGTTCTTCGCGAAGCAATTCACCAAAACAAATGTCTAAGGATGGTGAAGGTTCTCGACTCATTAAATTGGAGCGAACAGCCTCAAACTCAGACCTTAATTTCATCAAAAATTGATCTCTCTTGCTTTGTTCATGAATGTCTTGAATTATAGAAAGAGATTCTGCCGGTACTTTAGCATAAACAATGTCAGTAAATTCAGCCCATAAATTCTGGAAACCAGAAAAATATTCCTGGATGGACAGACTTCCCTGAGAGTAATTAGCAATATCATTCTCTAATTGAAAACGTCTGGCAGTATTGTCTTGGTTGTATACCTTTTTCAAATAATCCCACATAGCTTTTGCAGTCTTATATGGCCGCAGATTGAGAACAATAAGAGGGTCAACAGACCCTAAAATCCAGGTCATTACCTGAGCATCCTTAACTTTCCATTGGAGCAACTCCCTTGAATCCGTAGGAGGTGAATCACTTCCATCTACATGTCCCCATAAATCTTTTCCAGTGACAAATAGTTGAAACTGAAATTCCCAGGAGGAATAATTTTTTCCAGTAAAACGGACATTAAAACTCTCGTAGTGATGTGAGGTTGTCATCATGAAGAGCACAAAAATACTAGAAAGGAGAACCAAGTTACAGACAAAATAGACAGTAGTGGACGCAACACAAATCAGTAGGTATCCAGCACAAATCAGCAAAACGAAACACAAGTTACAGACAAAATAGAGAGCAGTAGAGGACGCAGCTAACCCACGCAAGACAGAGCAGTAGAGGACGCAGCTGACCCACGCAAGACCTGAAGTTGTACTCCAAAACTGACCCACGCGAAGGAAGAATCCCAGAGTTCCTACCACAAAAGCCAGAAAACCGAGAAAGCCAAATACCCACAAAAGAATCCCAGAGTTCCTACCACAAAAGCCAGATAACTGAGAAAGCCAAATACCCACAAAACCCACCAATATCGATAAGCAAGCCAAAAGAAAGAAACGAAATAGAGAACTGAAGAACTCAGAAAGTGGGCTCTGATACCATGACAAGTTTGCCGAAAAATCATCCTTTCATTGAGAGTCCTTCCCTTTAAATAGGGAATAAACCTGATTATACATACCTAAATATCAGCTAAAGGATTAATACTCCTTAAATGACAGATTGACTAGCTAGCTAATTAGAGAAAGCTATTTACATAATAATTAATATGTAACGGCTATATACTAAAATAGTGATTACAAGGAAATAATGACTATACTAACAATTTGGACACTCCAATAAGAAGATGTAAGAAGATTATGCTTAGAAACTATAAGAGGAAAAGAGAAAGGCCTAAGAAGAACTGAGGAAAGTAATCAGGAATGAGATGATTTTGCTGGAACTTACCGAAGATGTAGCCTTCAATAGAAAATTTTGGCATACTAGAATATAGGTAAAGAATCTTATATAAAGGGGTCTTTCTCTTTCTTATACGTCTCTTAAACATTTTTCTTCGAGTCTTATGTCTTGTATTTAACCTATACATTTGATATGTAGTACTTTACTCTTAGTTATTTAGCTTAAATATTTTTTATAATAACTTGTTATTTATTTTTTTATTTGCTTTCTTTTTTTATATATTTATTTACTTACTTTATCTTTTATTTTTATTCTTTACATTGTTATATGTTTATTGGATTGTTTATTTTATTACTTATTTAATATTTATATTTATATTTATATTTATGTACGTATTTATTTATTATTATTGTTCAATAAGACTGCTTACTTTTAGACCTCTTCAAATCTCACATTTAAGCATGGTGACATAACTCATCTATTTTCAATAGAATACTTGATGAGTTTATCACACAGTGTTATTGAAAAATCAGGTATATTCAATAAGAATAATTTTATATGAAAGAACAAAAACTATTGAGATAATTTCAATCAAGGTTTTTTGAGAATTAAAAACGATTGATGTTACTATATTAATTAAGTTATCATATACAACTCATCTATTTTTTATTAAATAATTGATGAGTCAATTTTACAAAACTCTGTACCCTTCACTCTACCATTTATAATTATACGTTTGCTCTTCGAAAAGGGCATGGTTTTGGCACCCTTGGTCTCGGGACGAAGGAGAAAGAGTGAAACATACATATGGTTATCCACCTGCATGCATTTCACTTATATTCTTCTTACACAATCGACAGTGCCTTATCAGTTGGCACAGGCATGACTTGTCTCAACTCAGAGCATTCTCTTTCAGTTTTAGATCCTGTACTAGTCTTCTTCTCATTATTCATCATCTCTTCTTTGCTTTTTCCCCATAAAACACTATAAAGACCTCCAACTAGCAATAACCCACCAAGGATACTGCAAGAACAAGCAAAGGGAAAAGATTATAAATCTCTCAACCTTCATACATTAATTACAGGGTTTCTTTAAATGGCTGCTTATCTATTTGAGTGTAATTACCTTCCTAAACTTGTGGCCTCGCACAGTAGAAACGCAGAGCATATGATGGTGAAGATCAGGTTTAATGGTGTTGTCGTTGCTAGGAAAACTGGTCCTTTCTTCTCTATGACCCATGCTTGTAGATAGAATGTAACCCCGGTCACTACAACTCCCTGAAACAACACAAACTTTAATTTAGTTGTTGGAAAAATGATCTGCTCAGGTGGACTTATGCAATCACACAAATAATAATGAAGGAAGAACATTGTTGTAATAGATATTTTATTTTCATCAAACTCGTCTTAAATGATTATTTATGGATTGAATAAAAAAATCAATTCACTAATTCATATCACTTAATGTTATAATACAAAAAGATAAATACTTCCAATGATATGATAAAATTTTTACAATAGAAAAAAAATGATTAGTCTACCTTCATTTTATTATAATTCTCTTTAAATAATTTTAACTAATTAAAGGTTAAATTTAATTTAAATTTAGACACAACTACTTGTAAAATAATTCTTAAATCACTTGAATTAATTAAAAAATAATTATTCAATTGTTCCTTTTAAAAATTGTTGCAAATTCTAAAAATCAAATTTTGTTCTAATAAAAGGTTTCATGAATTGTGGTATGTATAATTTTTGCTATTTCTCTAAATGAAAGCTTGAAATTGAAAGAGCAAAGGGGTTGTAGAATATGTATATGGTGGAAAGGGAGCTTTACACAGTAAGAAACAGCGAGAAGTCTGACATTCCAACCCAACTTCCACTCATTAGGATCTCTTTCGAAAGCAATGGCAATGGCAAAAGACTGAATAGAGCTCAGGAAACACTGAAGAGTGGTCAAGAGAAGCTTGGATGGATAGATTGTTAGAATCCTTGCCTGTCCCAAAACATTTTCAAAGTAATAAACCACTTAGTGGAAACCCTTGAAAGATTGAAGAAAATTCAAAGAGTCGTGACTAATACTTACCTGCAACACAAGCCACAAGCCCCAGAACGTGTTGGACGTGAGCAGAAGGAAACAACCTTTTACCCATGTTTTTCCAGAAGAAACATGTGCTTCAAGTATTTGGTTTCTGTGATGTCCAAAAAGGTGGTGGAGACAAGGGAAATGAAAGATGGGACCCTTGTAAAATGCGAGTGTTGCTACTCCAGACATGCAGATTAGTATTCCTGCAAGTTTGGTTATCCCTGAACTTGTCTTCAACTTCAAGACCTCCATCCTGAAATCGATACTTCCACAAACTTAAGAACAAGGCAAGATACCACCTTTTGTCCGATTTAATCATTATATTAAAACCCATTTGTTGGTTTCATTGCGGACATCCATAATAATTGACTATGTCTCAGGTACAATAACACCAAATTCAACACAAGACATGTTCGATATCTAAGTACTAGGTGCCCCACAGAGCACCGGCAGAGGTGGATGGACCAGGGTTGCCTTACATAAGCCAGACCAAATGAAACTTCGATCCTCCCAAGGTTTTTACAGTTTAAGGTGATACTAGTTACATATATATTATGCTTTGGATACATTCTGGAATAATTATTAACCAAAAATATTTTTATATTTTCAACATCTACATATAATTTTTAATTTATAATAAATTTTTTTGGTATCATTTTTTGATTGATACGTGATATAATACGAAAACACTATTCCAAATTATAATTAACAGAAAAGAAGGGGAAGAAGAATAAGTATACTTATCTTGTAAGGATTTAGCTAGATTTAGTACTTATTATTATTATTGTTATAATCACTATTAGTAATGTTATCACCACCACCACCACCACCACAACCACTGTTTGCAGGTGATCATCTACAGATCTTCATGTACTAAGAGATCTAGCAATGGAAGAAGTGGAAGATCGTACATGCCCTTTAACTTAAGACTGCATGAATTATCATGGATACGCACATATCATGCTTGGCTATGTTGCAGCAATCCAAACAAGAATTTGATTGTTAGTTGAATAGTTTCAGATAGTGGGGTCATGAAAACACGCACCAGGAAATATCTGATGCCTTTAAATCTCCAATACCTTATAGGTTTTCTCTTCTTACTTTAGCACAACAAATCAAACAATGCAGTAATTATATGCTACAGTTGATAAGACTAAAAGCTTTACCTTAGTAAAAGTGCCAAGAAGAAAGTAATGACGGGAAGGGAATTTGTAGTTGCAGCTGCCAAAGTCGCAGATGTGTAAACCAGACCGATCCCATATAGGTCTAGGCTCAAAGTAATCCTACCACAAGAATCAGGTAGAAGTTGAAGTGTATATACTGATATATTTATATTTATATATGTACTAAGGCCATGAAATTGGAAGAAGAAACTTCGAAAGACACACGTACCCACAAAGCGAGAGCATAAAAATCTTGAAGAAGGTCACAAATGATAGTGGTGGCTTATTTTTCCTAGAATTCATAGGTAAAATCATTATCAATCTCGTAAGATTGACAACTTTCGTATATGTATAAAAAGCTGAATATGAAAGAAGGGAAATAGAAGAAATTTGAGTATTGAGTGTACCACTCAAAGAGCAAGGCAAGAGGGGCTAAGAAAAGGGTTGCTGCAGCTTGTCTGTAAAAGACAAAAACGAAGTTGTTCATTCCCCCATCAAAAGCAGCTTTCGAAAGTAAGAACATGCCTGCATATATTGCCTGAATCAAAATTACAGCGATACAAGGCTTCTTAGCATCCATCACAAACAATGAAAGGGTAGGAAATTTGAGCTTTAGAGATAGTTTCGCTGATAGCTACTAGTTTTGCTGTCTAGAAGCACGTCAATGGAGGTATAATGTGAGCTCAATAAGGTATATATAAGTTCAACTCGTAAGAGGGCAAGGGAAGAGGAAGCACACGAAACAGGAACACTAAACTCTCTCGCCTTTTCCATTGGGACTCGTGTGGTCAACTGGTCACTACTTTAATATGAGGGACCGCTTAAAGATGACATGCCGCTGTCTCTATTCATCAAAATCAACACTCGTGCAGTAATTATAAAGATTGGAACCTTGAAAGCAACCTGTATACCTCTTTTAATACCCTCTAGGATAAAATACGTGCATAACTTTTGTTTCCTGCTCTTTGACGTCTTCTTTCCTAAAATGGAACTAACATGCCTCTTCAACCCTGGTTAGTATTTACAGTACAACAGTCTTTGTAGTTGTTGGCCTGATTGGAGGCACGCATCCAACAATTTGGGTCATGATCAAAAATTCAATCAATTTGGATAGTTTAATTTATAATTTTGAACGGATCAATTTTTTATTTTAGTTTTTAACTTTTCAATTTGATTTTTTTAATAATTTTTGTTGCTAAAAATTGATCAGCTTATTAATTAATCGGTTAATTTTAATAAAATAATTATTTTTTATAAAACAAAACAAGCTAATTAGAAAATCACTTGAAATACCTAATGTCAATAGGTAGATAACTTGATTAAAAAGTGATAATAGGATATTATTTTATTAATTTAAGTTTTTCTTACATTCATAACTAAACCCCTATTTTTTATTAATGCTTCGAGAATTGTCCATTAACCCACCCAGCAGCCAAGTTGGTTGAGAACTAAGAGGGACTTGTGAACAAGGTCGTGGATTCGATTAGTGAAACACAAACTTTATATAACCAAGTCCTAATCCTGTGATTTTAGTAATGTTTTAAAAATTGGACCGAAAATTAAACTGGTAAGATAAAAAATTTAAGGTTGAAAAGTTCAGTTGATATTAGACTGTCATAAAATTAGTATACAATAAAGATTAAACAAAATTAAAAATTTTAAAACAAGATTGAAGAAGGAGCCTATATCATTACCTATCGAAAAGATTAAAGTTTAATTGAATCAAGAGAGTGTTAAATGAAAACCAACTAGTATATTCTGGGTTATAAAAATTGGTTAGTTTACAAAGATTGGTCAGATAATTAATAAATCAATCAGTTTGTAATAATAAATATTATTAAGATAAATCGAACCAAAAAGTTGCACAAATCAAGATTTCAATAGAATTTTCTCAAATTTCTCCTGCATTATAGCTCTCGAACCTCCTGCCCCAGATTTGTCATGGTTCAATGTAGTATGGAAAGCATCCTTGAAGCCCAAAACCTCATTCACAAGTTCGCTAGCAACTAGAGGTAGATTAAAGACAAAATACAGGATTTATGGCTCAGTTAATACTCTCTGTGACTTTTACAATATTGAAGAAGAAAGAATAACCCATTTATACTTCAAATGCGAATTCACAACCTCTATTTGGAATAGCATTCAGTACACCCTAAATCAATATTACTTTGAATCTAATTAGAACAAGGTTTTTGAATGGGCTAAAGCAAAATATCTTTCTATGAGAAATGACAGAATATGCTTAAGTATTGGTCTCAATTGTGCAATTCATGTTATCAGGAGGGAAAGAAAGCAAAGAATTCGTTAGTAGAAGAGAATTGACAAGTACACTCTTATTCATAATTTGCATTACTAGATCAAGGAAACTTTGGTAGCTCATCTAAGTGACTTATCAACTAAGCTCTCATATTAGAAGACGGTGGAACCTCTAGTTCTAGTTTTCCCCCTGGAATTAACTATGTTGTTATATCTTATTTTGTTTGACTCTCATTGTATTATTCCCTTTTTATGCCTTTCATGGCTGTTAATGAATTATTTTTTAATTTTCAAAAAAAAGAGAAAAATAATTGCTATGTTTTTAATGGTTAAATAAAATGTTAAATATATGTAATAAACCATAAACTTTATAATTTAAAATAAATTATTTGAGGAATTAACAACTCAAAAATACACAAAATTTAAATGATTTTTTAAAGGTTCAAATTCAAAAGACCCAAAAAAAATTAATATTTGAAAATCTTGAAAAGTTCAAATATTTCAAATTTATTAGAATCTCAGAGCATTTATATTATTAAAGCTTGTCATGATCGTTGAGATGGCTATTGTGATTAATTCAGGTTTGTCATTTCCTAAACTATGATTATTGTTAAGAATAAAAGAATTTACGGAGAAGGGAAAGGAAAGGAAAATAGTGGTTATCATTTTAGTGGCCAAAAAAGGATGATTCTCAATTACACAACAGTGTCTATTTATACAACTTATTTCACCACTGTAAACTAGCTGTAAAACTAACTTTTAACTAACTTTTAATGTAACAAACTTGGTAAATAAAAGATTGATTATGTTAACCAATTTGTGATTTCATTCTCAACAATTATTTCATGTGGAAGAATTGGCATGTGTCACCAAAGACTATGATTAGCAATTATACTATTTAAATCTCCCAAGTTTGGACCAACTTTTCCTCTTTGAGAAGAGTTTGTTTTACGGTAAAATTGAATTCACAATGAGTTCTTATTTCATTAATAAAATTCTAAGCATATAGAACTGGGTAGTTTTATCTCGTCACATTTACAAAGAAGACAACCGATATACTGACTGGCTTGTCAACTTTGCAAATCATTTTGAGTTAAGGATCACTACTTTTGATACTACACTTATAAGATGCCTCTCAATCTTTTTAGAGGATATATTGGGGGTTTGTTTCCCTAGACTAGTCATGTAATATGTCTCATGCTTTCTTTCCATTTCATTCAAAAAAAAAATTCTAAGCACACGTCCCCACCTGAGATTTAAAAATCACCGTGAAAGCAACTAAGGATTTGCTTGAACTTTCTTGATTTCTTTTTATTTTCCTAATTTCGCACATACCTCAAACAAAGTAGTGATATATAAATATATGTCATGGTGATTGATTATTTAGTATTGTCTCGGCAAAAAAAATTATGATTCGATTAACCATATCAGGATTATTCGATCATATATGCAGAGAAACTAAGAAGATGGTATTATACTAAAAAGTATCATAAAGAACTACTAATCCGAAATTAGAGGAGTGGGAACAAATAATTAAGGTCGTTTCACTATGTTACTATCAGCCTCCACCCATGAAAGAATTATTTCTTTAAGTCAATGTATAGTCCTTATGTTCAGTGGCAACTTGTCAATGACGGTAGAACAGCATAGTTATTATAAATTAATTACGATTATACGATTCCTTCTTTTGATTTTAGCAGGAATTCAGACCGCTAGAAAGCAGTAAGAATGGATTTTGGTTTAGATTCTGCTTTAATTGATATATTTTATTCCAGCAAGATCTGGCTAAAGTTTTAAAGATCAAAATTCTAGGTTCCTCTTTTCTCTCATGTTCATTAGCCCTTTTTTTTTTACCGGAGATTAATATGATTAATGGGCCACTTTAAAAAGATAAATATTATTTAAATATATAATGCTAATGAAAGCATCAAATAAAGAACATTTTTAGGAAATTGAAGGCAATTGATCCTATTTATAATACGTTTGCTATCGTGCATAGAGATGCTTAAATAGGTTCAGATATGCTACCAATAATAGACCATGTTCATTGACTCGTAGTGTTAGAAAGGTCTAACTCATTCTCAAAAGATAACTCATTCTCAAAAGACAACTCCTCCCTTAGTCTAGAGCAGAACTGGACATCTGATGGATATATTGGGTAAAGGGACATAACCAGACATTGCCTCAAACCATCAAAACAAACTGGCTCTGATACCTTATTAGAAAGGTCTAACTCACCCCCAAAAACTAGCTCAAGAAGGGGAAGTTTGCACACTATTATAAATTGTTGAATGCTCTCATCGTTGTCCGATGTGAGATTCCTAACACATAAGGATGACATATCAATTAGATTCTTCTTAAAGTTAATGAATTAAGTTCGGTTTAATTCAATTTCGTGTATTCAAGTATAATCAAACTCAAATTCAAGTTTTATAATTTTTTGATCAAATTAAATTCCTACTCGATCTATCCTAAAATTGTTCTATCAATTTAAACTTGATCTAAGTCAAATTCAAATACTTAAACTCAATTGCACTCAAGATTTGACCTGATCCAAACCCCTAATTGGCAATCCTATTTACTCCAATCAAATTGTGAATTTCTATCCAAAGAACGAGCCATCATCGTCATCACTAAAATTGTCTAATTCACAACTCTCAAGAGTTTATTTTGTGCTAATCTAGTCATGCAAGAGTAGCTTAATCTCCAAGTTTTTCTCTTTATCTATACTTAGTGATTAGTTAACTAATACTTCTGACTATGATTTAAGAGTGTTCCCCACAATAGAGTACATGACATTTTGGAGCTAGCACGATGTGAAGTTGGATCAAATGGTAATGTGTAGACAGGGAGAGAAGAGAGTGAGAGAACCAGAGTAGCTTTTCATAACTAGTAAATAAAGTCTTCAAACTTCATATTATTGCATGCAACTGTAGGCCAATGCAATAGCACTAGACCTAGATCCCCTTTTTATGTATAGCAGGCTTTATTTAGTTAGTAGCACTTTAACCCTTGTACTTGTTCGAAGCTACGAGATTGGATGGATTTTTTGAAAGCTAATAAGTATTTTTTGGTGGTCAATAAGTACTTTTATTCACTATAAAAGTCTTTTTAAAGAAAAATTAGTGTTTAACTGTAAAATAAAAAATCACTTCTTTAATAGATATGACTTTTTTGACATCCAAAACACAACTTTTTAAGAAGTTCAAATTTGGAGTTTCTCAAAAAAACCTCTCAAATGGCTTTTTCATGTAAATTTTTCATATCAATTAATGAGCCTATTTTTAGTCTCTTTTGTTCTTACGTTTTACACATAATTCCCACAATATCGACAAACTTATCTTCGCGTTTATTATGTATTTAACTATTTACTCAACTTAAATATATATTTTGGGATTTATATAATATTATTTGGCTTTTTATATGTTTTAATATGTATTTTTAATATTAGTTTACTTATGTTATAATCTATATAAAAGATTTGGTTAGATATATTTTTATTTATGTTTCATATGGTTTAAAATTATATAATAATTAATATATTATGCTTTGTATATTGTTTAATATACTTTAAATAATATTCATATGCATAAGTAATTTTTATTACAAGATAAAATATAATTAAAATTAAAAGTGTTTTATTTTTATGTTGCCAAACAATCTACTGTATGAAGCTCTTTCAAAAAATCTTTTTTTTAAATGACAGCCAAACAGTCAACTGGCTTCTTAAAAAAGTTCTTTTTAGAAAAAAAAATCTATAAAAAAAACTCTACTAATAAAAGTTCTATTAGTATAATCCTGACTAAGCATAAGCTTAGGGCTTTAAACTTTTAATATGATGAATGCGTTTGTTATTTTTCTTTTCGAGCTTTTTTTTTATTAAGAATAGTTGCTAATTAATGTGGAGAATGGAAGTTTATTGTCCAGATGATACCTTTGTAATTATTGTACAAACTTCTGAATTTGTTTGTTTCAATATAAAATTTTATCAACAATAAATCTCATTTTAAAAAAATATGTGTTTAATATTCCAAAATTGACTTAACATTTTCCAATTTCTTACATTTTAAAATATATGGATTTGGTGTTAAAATCGTATAACAAATTACTCAAATTTTACTATCGGATATTGTAGCTAAATAAAATATAATATGTTGAAACAACGGAACAACATATTAAAAATAATAAATCTTTTTGGATTTTGAACTTTATTATTAATTTTTAAAGCTTTCAATTAAATTTCCAAAATTTTAAAAATCAAATAACTCATTCAAAAACTTGTCTTCATTAATGTTTTGTTGGTGTGGCTGATGGAGCAATGTAAAGGTTGATATTTCGAGGGTTGAATATCTCCACGTCTTTATCAATATAATTTTTTAATTTATCGTGATAAATACAATAATGATTATGTATTAGAAATATAGTTATTGGATTAATATTCAAAAATTATATAGAAAAGAGGATATTACGTAATCTTTTTAAATATCTATACTATTATGTCATTTGCATTAGTAAAAATTATTAATATAGACAGTCTTTTGAACTGAATTATAAAATCAAATTTAAAATTTTAAAATATCAAACACTTAAATGAAAAAATGTAAAAAAAATTATAGCTTCATAACTTCAACAACAATACTCGGTATGAATTCCACTGAGACGCAGGCTCTAGAGAGGTCCAATAGTACACAGTCTTATCCCTAATTAATAGAAAATTTGATTCCAATGATCCACATAAAAGGAAAAAAGCGCGCGCGCGAGAGAGAGAGAGTAGGAAATCAATAAATAAATAATAATAATCATAAGGAGAAGGTTAATAATAATAATATGAATAAGGCGGAAAATAATAATAATAATAATTATTATTATTATTAGTTGCTATTGTGGTGGTGGTGGTGTGGTGGTGGTTATAACAATAGTAATAATAAGTACTAAATCCGGCTAAATCCTTACAAGATAAGTACTACCTATTGATAAGTTAAGCAAACTACAAGAAGGATTACAAGAATTTCTTTACAAAGGATCTTTTGTTTGACGTCGAAATTTTTTATTGCGAGTCATGTCTTTGGTAAGTTAATGTCTAAGGTCTCCTTTTAATATATCTAAACTATCTAAATCTTGTCTTTTTTACTTTGTCAATAATATTAACTACCTTAAATATATCTCTTATCATTATACTTCCGACCTTATCTTTTCTAGTGAGGGTGCACACCCATCGGAGTATTCTCATCTCCTTCACCGTTAACTTAGGAATATTCCCTTATTATCCTATAACTATCATCCTTGTGTAGAGTTCAAAACGTATCAAACTCTTAATACTTTCATCTGAACCGAAAGAGATTACTTCAATTCTTTCCATTTCAGCTTTCACCATTGGTAGGGGAAAAAAAGTGTTAGCTAAGGGGGTGTTTGTTTCCGTTTTTATTTTTAGTTTTCTGTTTTTGTTTTCAAATTCGGTAAAAAATCTTATTTGTTTGAGTTTTTAGTTTTTATTTTTAGTTTTGGTTTCTTCCGGTTTTCAAAAATTATGAAAACCATAAAAAGTGATTTTTGTTTCCTGTTTTTTTTCATAATCTGATTTACTATCATTTAAATATATATTACTTAATTTTTAATTTTTAATT
>JANKOD010000191.1:25926103-25936206 GCA_026284645.1 Erythroxylum acuminatum
AGAAAAAGCGATTTGAGAGGTTTTTTTTTAGAAGCTCCAGATTTGAGTTTCTTTAAAAACTATATTTTGGTTACCAAAAAAGTCATATCTACTTTTTTGGTGTAACCAGGGTATTCCGCCGGACGCGGAGACTAATCCCTTCGCCACGGGAGCTCACATTAAGCGGTAAATGACTGGCTACGAGATGCGCTCCGTTCCTATGAGTGGGGGATCGAACCCCCCACTACATGGTTAAGGAATGAGATGAGCTACCACTGTGCCACACCTCATGGTTAAAAATAAATCATATCTATTAAATAAGTATTTTTTATTTTACAATTAAATATTTATTTTAAAAAAAGGATTTTTATAATTAAAAGAAGGGCTTATTAACCTCTCAAAAACTCATCCGAACAGTCACCGAGACAACTAATCTACCTATGTTATAGGCACAAACAAGCCTCCGTTACTCTTCGTTACCACAACTCCTAAAGATCAAAACTTTCTTGTGTAGAGGGAATTGCCAAAGAAAAGGAAAGAACAAACCCAAAATTTCCATATAAATCTACTTTCTTTATTAAATTATTAACCAGAAAGCAATAATAATAAAACAAACCTCCCATTTGATATAAGAAAAAAACATAGTTTATTTTGTCATGAAGTAAACAAAATAACCAAAAGAGAGGAGCAACTACATAAGCAGTTTTATGTGTGCCCTAATTTTATTAATACTGTCTGGGTCCTCAAGTTTCATGCTTTTTTCACTAAGCGTTGTCTGTTTGGCTCCATGGAGTTTTGAGGAAATGAAAAGCTTTCTTTTTTATCCTAAACTGTGAGAGTGGGTATTGAAAGATCAATTTTTTTTCCTTTTAGAGTCAGATCTAGTGGTGGGTTCTGCTTTGTAATTCACTTCTTCATATTCTCATTGGTTGGTTGCGGTTGCATTTGATTCTCATTATCTTCATCATGGCTGTGATGTCAGATTCTGATTCATTGATTCTCTGTACAAAACTTTCATCCTGTTAGATCTGATCAAAGCTACCTGCTTTGAGAATCTGCTGTGTTGTCCGTTGGTAAAATACTTGCAGACTGTGTATTGGGTTAAGAGAATTTTCTGGACCCAGATCGAAAAATCATGGATTTAGATGATTTTCGATCGATTCTCGAGAGTTCAGGTGTGGACGTGTGGACTTTCATTGACACAGCGCTTGTTGTGGCATCTTTGGATTATGGTGGAGAACTCAAGCAACGAAGAGATAGTATTGTGGAGAGATTATACGCCACGAGTTTGACTAAGAAGTGTAGAAACTGCGATTTTGGTGATGTTGTTGAAGCTGCAAAAATCAACAGCGATGACCGTGAAATGAAGGTGAACAACCATGAAAGAAAAGGAAAAGAAGCCGAGTCTCCTTCTACACCACATGGAGATGATAGTGATCGTGATGATGGTGATAACGATGATGATGGGTTGGATCCTTATGCAGGATTGTTTGATGATAATCAAAAGAAGATTCTTGACATCAAGCAACTACTCGATAATCCTAACTTGGTCTGGTGTCAGTTTTTAGATGTGTAAATTTGCTGTGACTTCTGGGTTTGGCTTTCCAGCTTTGACTTTTGACTGCTTTGGTGGTTTTCAGCCTGAAGATTCGGTGGTTGATTTGCTTCAGAATTTGGCAGATATGGATATAACATTTCACGAACTCAAGGTAACCAAAAGAAACTGTTACCAAATATTCTGCTTGTTTCTCTGTACTTTGCTTTCTTATTTCTTATATTTACTTTTCTTTTCCTGACTGTTGTTTGATTTCAGGATACTGATATTGGTAGGCATGTGAATCGTTTACGGAAGTGTCCCTCCAATGATGTCAGGAGATTAGTGAAGCAACTTGTCAGGTCCTCAAGAACCAAGAAATGAAAAAGAAAAAAGAAGATATCTTTCTTTTTATTGCCTATTCAGTTTCTGGAAACTTTAAATGTAGGTTCTCTGAAGGAGCAGTAGAGGAGTTCTCTCCCTCCTAACTTAATTTGTTATCTGGTATTTAGGAAATGGAAAGAAATTGTGGATGAATGGGTGAGGTTGAATCCACAAGGAGAAAATGCATCATCTGCTCTAATGGGTAATATTATCGTATTGAATAGTTACAGTTAGGATTTTGCCTTTTTGAGAAAAAAATCCAACAAAGTGAAATGAAGATAAACTTGAAGGGTTTAATCCAAAAGAGGAAGTTAATCATAGTGTTTCTGCAGCTGATGGGGACTCACCTCTGCAGAAAAATCCCCAGAATGGACATCACCAGGTGAAAGAAAAATCTTTACTTGAGTTTGGAAGAAAGTTTTTAAAAAATTGGGTCTTTCTGTTCCCATTTAAGGTTCCTATTCCTTGTCTTTTTCCTTCAGGTTCCTGATTTTGTTTACTCTCCAAATCCTCACAGTGAGTACAGATTCAGATCTAAAGATGAGTCTGATCTTGCATGTCATTCTCATTTTTTAAGTAACCAACACTTTACTTTTACTGTTCTTGATTAATTTTTTATTAGATGGAAGTTCTGGTTCAGACAAAAATCATTCAGAACCAGAAAGAAAGCCAAAACCAGTTCCTCGTAAAGGCACCCTAAGCAGACCCTTCCAACAATCAGTTAATGCATCAACTTCTGTTCCTCAAAGTATACAGGTACTAAGTGTGTCAGATGAGTTTCTTTAATTTGGCTCCTGAGATGTTGGAGATTTGACACAAAAGGTTTAGCCTTTTCCTTGCATTATCATTTCTGAGTAGTGTAATGCTAAATATGAATTTTGGACTTTAACTTGGTAAATATCAGTTTGATCTTAGGCATTTGCCATTTATGGTCTTTTGCAGAAACAGAAAGAACAGCAGAAAGAAAGTAACTTTGATTCTGAAAGATTGGCCTCAGCAATGAAAAGGCTTCAGCAGAACTACAAACAAGCTGAAAATGGTTTGATATATATAAGCTTTGACCTGTTTTGTTTGATTAATTTGTTCAAGTCATGTACTGAATTGTTGTGTGTTTTTGTGTCTTGTGTTCTTGCTCTCTAAAAGCCAAAAAGCAAAGAACAATTCAAGTCATGGACATTCATGAGCTACCAAAACCAAAGAACACCTTCTTTGCAAGGAACAAAGGTAGTGGTGGTGGTTCTCAGGGAAGGCATTGGTGATCTTTTGTTTCCCTTTTTTGACACAGTAATCACGTAATTAGTGACATTAAATCATTAATAGCCATGGTCTTAAGGGTGAAACCAAGCAAAAAATGCTGCTTGACTCCCATTTTCTTACCAGTTGGTATTGCTTTTCATTTTGAGGAGAAACAGCTCTTCTCTAATTTTTCCTCCTGATTATAAATACTTAGGAAAAAAAAAACTCTTTTGCAAAGTAGAGATTTGAGGTTGTTTTGAGAAGAGGGGTTCTACATATATTTTAGTAATTTAGTTAGAGCAAGTGTGTGCATTGGTTAGGAATGGTGGTACCAAACCTTTACATTAAATGAGGCTTTAGTTAGGTTATGGTTGAGGAGGAGGTGGCAATTGGGTTCCAATTTTTGGTAGTTATTAATAATATTAGACATCTTGACAGAGTTTGCCTCCAGAATGACAGGAACTTTAAGAGAATGTTTCCAAAGTCTTGGTAACTACAGACGCATGCAATTCTTACAGTCAGAAGCCATTTTTACTATTTATAATAGTGATTATTACTAATAACCACTAAAACTTAATTACAATTTTTTTTATTTGTATATATTCACTCTATGTCCAACTTACTTATCCATTTAAAGGGGTTAATGCATTTTTTTCCTTCTCAAATGTATAAAAGAAATAATTGATAAAGACTTTAGGTATTGTATCATCAAGTACTATTGATAGGATATAATTAGTTAATTACCAACATCTAATATAGTGTTAGGTTTAGGGTAAAAGATATGAGCTTTGACTCAGGTATTTATATTTTATTAAACAAAACACACTCTTTTACTATTTTTTTGGATAAAAAACGTTAAAGAACTAACACTTGACTGTAAAAAATTAATAAAAAAAAGTGTATGCTTATTTAATAAAATATAAAAATGTGCCAATGCAAAAATAACAATTACGGGTTATTATTTTTTTAGATGTACAAAATATTTGCCAATGCATAATTTGAAGGCTGATTAAAAGAAAACGGCTCAATAAATTTAGTTATGAAATAATAAATGTAAACAAACTAATCTTACTTTATGAACACAACAATCATATGGTCCATTCCGAGACTAAAGAGGCTCTTATTAATTTACAAAAATTGGCTGATTAATTAATAAATAAATCGAAACAAGAATTAATAAAGTGAATCAAAACTGAAAAATTGAAAACCAAATTAAAAAATTGTACTATTCAAGATTTTTACAATTGAATCAGTCAAATTAGTTAAATGTTTTAATCATTGTTTTTAACTTTTATTGAATTTTAATAATTTTAACTAATTATAGTTTTCTAATTAGATAATTTGATTATATATATATATATATATAATTTTAATGTTTCAATAATGTTGGATATAGAGAATTAATTTCATTTCATGCAATAAAAATTCCATAAATAGACAGTACTTGGACCCTACGAGACTCGTATCTCCAAGACAATGGCAGTAAAGAGGCGTAAGAGCTTGAAAGTCTGAGCATTTACGTGCTCAAACCTACCACCTCCAAGGTGGGTGACCAGACCGCCATTAGAGCTTTCAACCACAATCTTGTATAACTTACCACCTCCAAGGTGGGTGACCAGACCGCCATTAGAGCTTTCAACCACACTCTTGTAGTATAACTTACCGCTCATTAATTGCAAAACTCTGATCTGAATTTAATAAAAATGAACGTATGGCAATTGATGCACATGATTCTTAGTACCCTATTGTGATTTGACTTGCTGTAGTCTTCTGTCACCCTGCCAAGAAATCCCTGTGAATTACCATAAATTCTAAATCAGCTAAAGGAACCAACTTCAGAACAATCAATATTTTATTTTGCTACGTGTTCTTTTTTGAAGGGTAAGATAATAAATCCAAGATGAGGCGTTGGTTGATGATAATAATTGCTCTGGTTAAGTGTCCTCTGATCTGCAGATTGTACATATAAAAAGGTTGGTTTTGTGACCTAAGGAAGAGTGGGTGTGAAGCGTGTTGAAAGGGATTGAGGGAAACAAAAATGGGAAAATCACCAGAAGAAGAGCACCCTCAAAAGACTTTTGGTTGGGCTGCCAGAGATAAGTCCGGGACTCTTGCACCTTTTCATTTCTCTCGAAGGTTAAACTATTCAACCAGGCTTTTTTTTTATTTTTTCTTCCATTTCCATGGTTTTATGATGATCTCTCTGTGTTTGATTGTTGGCTTAAGAGTTTTGAGAGACATGAGTCATCTTTTTCTCTTAAAGGTTACATCTTTTCATGATATCTTTTCACTGATTTTGAGTGTAAAATGGATAGGGACTTTTGATAGTAAAAAAGAAAAAAAAAATACTAACCAAGTTTTGAAGGAAACTCCTTACTTCCATGTCTTGCGAGCATTTTACTTTTTTTTGGTGTTTTTGTTTTGGTGGGTCACCATGTTCATAGATCGATCTCTTGCAAAATAGCAAGAAGCACATAGAACATTTTTCTTTATGCATGGAGTTTAGTTTGGTAAGTTAAGCTCTTCCCTGAGTTCCAATGGATACTTCTCCTGTTTTGGATTGAGAAAATTGTCATCCAAATATCTTCTGCTTACTCTAAATCCTAGTGAAGTTTCCAAATTCAGTTGGACAGAAAGGAATAAATTTGATGGGGAACAAGTGGCGGACCAATGTAATGTGCTTGCTCTGTTTTCCATGAAGATGGTAACAAGAAAACTATACTTGGTGGATGAGATCCTTTCAATTTTTTTTCTTTTCGGTTCTTCCATTTTCATCATCAAGTTGAGATATCGAGGGCTTGTATTTTTTCTACTGGACCACTATTCAAAGAGCTACTTGATGTTCAAGTGAGATCGACAAGACAAGTAGATCACCAAGTTCCTATTGACAAGTCAACTTAAGAATTCTTTCTTAATCTATCAAGAAATTGTTAAAACATCAATGTTGGTATTATTGACAAACTCTTAATGTTGGTATTGTTGACAAACTCTTACTCTTCTTGGTCACAGGGAAAATGGGGATGATGATGTTACTGTAAAGATCCTTTACTGTGGAGTTTGCCATTCAGATTTGCATTCTGCTAGGAATGAATGGGGTTACACCTTCTACCCAGTTGTTCCAGGGTACGGTGCTCTGTTTAAAACTTACCCCTAACATTGTAGGATTGATTCATCTGATAAATATAAGTTTGCATCATGTCATACTTAGAGCTATATGTCCAGTTGAATCTCCTATTTCATAAGTTTTACATACTAGTTGTTGTATTGAATCATGTTCATTCGAAATAGTTTCCCTCTACAATCACATCTAGGCAGGCCTCGGATAGTATAGAAGATATTAAAATGTTCATCATGGCAATGGATGTAAAGAAATCTGCACTGGAACTTTGTGATTTTCTTCTTCAGGCACGAAATAGTAGGCGTCGTGGCAAAAACTGGAAACAATGTGAAGAGATTCAAAGTTGGTGATCGTGTTGGTGTTGGGGTGCTAGTGGACTCCTGCAAGTCATGTGAGTGCTGTGATCAGGATGTGGAGAATTACTGCCCTCAACTTACATATACCTACAACTCACTATCTCATGATGGAACAAAAACCTATGGTGGATACTCTAATATGATTGTAACCCACCAACGATTTGTTTTATGCTTTCCTGATAGCTTGCCTGCAGATGCTGGTGCACCATTGTTGTGTGCTGGAATCACAGTTTACAGTCCAATGAAATACTATGGACTAACAGAGCCAGGCAAGCATTTGGGAGTAGTAGGACTTGGTGGCCTTGGTCATATTGCTGTCAAAATTGCCAAGGCCTTTGGACTCAAAGTTTCAGTGATTAGTTCATCACCTGGAAAGGAAAGTGAAGCCATCAACAGGCTTGGAGCTGATTCATTCATTGTTAGCAAAGATCCTGAGAAAATGAAGGTATGCACCATCAAAACTCGAGATTTTGACACATTTTCCTGAAGAGCTTTATAAGATCCAGATTGGAATTATCAATTAATGAAATATTACAGAGTTTCTGCTATGAATGTGCAGGCAGCTATTGGTACTATGGACTTCATCATTGACACAGTATCTGCAGTTCATGCCCTGCCTCCACTTCTCAGTCTGTTGAAGGTGAATGGGAAACTGATTATGGCGGGCTTGCCAGAGAAACCCTTGGAACTTTCAATTTTTCCTTTAACAGCGGGTAAGCTGCATTTTGTTTCATAGCAATAGTGTAGAACCATAATCCTGACAGCTTCTTACACTGTAGAATGAATATAAAAATAATAACATCACTAGAAATTTTTGCTAAGGCCCGGGGTATGGAAAGGTTCAATAGTTCGCTTACCCTTAACGAGTAAAGAGACTATTTCTAAATAGTGTAGAATGAGCATGAAGAATAAAAGATGTAGATATAGAAAATATTGCACTCAACCCAAAACTCTACAGGTCAGCTTTGTCCATTTTGTGTCAATGCAACTAAGCATTTTGATGTTTCATTTTAAAGCAGTCTGGGATTGGATAGAACAGGATCATAATTCAACTAAAATAAAAATAAAAATAACATAAAATATTATTATGAATAAAAAAAAAGTGATAATACAAATATTCAAGAACTATATTTAAGTTATAAATGTTAAGTTATAATTAATAGGATTGGATTCTTACAAACTCTATTTTTATGTTTGAATTTATTTCTTGATACTTGAAAAAAGATGATTATTTATAAGTAAATCAAATTAATTAGAATGGTATATTTCATTATCTTTTAATTTGTTTTAATTATGACATATTTGTATATTTACTTTTGTCACCATAAATTATTTATTTTCATACAGATATTTTTGTGAATAATTTCTGACTGGAACAGTTCTCCAGTAATGCCCCTCTGAATGTGATTCTGTTCTCATTTTCATCAATCTGATTCTTACAGGAAGGAAGCTTGTTGGGGGAAGTAGCATAGGAGGAATGAAAGAAACTCAGGAGATGCTGGACTTCTGTGCAAAGCATAACATTACTGCAGATGTTGAGGTGATCAGAATGGATCAAATCAACACAGCCATGGACAGGCTCGCCAAGTCTGATGTCAAGTACCGGTTTGTGATCGATGTGGCCAACTCCCTGACAGAGTAGATCTGCCAACCTCCATTGTTGGATCTTCAATAGGCTCGAACTATTAAAGAGACATGAGTGTGCTAGCTTGGTTTTTAAGAGAGGCATTAGACAAAATAAGTTCTTGTTCTCAATACCATTGCATGTTTGCATGAATCTGACATTTGTATTTTAATACTATTTTAGGACAATTATGAATAAGGATCAATTATTAAAATTATTTAGTGACAAGAATTTAAATTAATTGTTACTCAAGTTCTTTTAATATAAATATTTTTACACAAAAAATTATTGCATTATTTAACATAGGACAGTTGACAAGAAACAATCTCAAACATTTACACAAGACAAAAACTAAAATCTGTAATAATTATAAATTCGCAGGTAGAGTTACTTCACATAAATAATAATAATAATAATAATATGCTGTGATATATCTATATATATTTAAGTTGAGATAAAATATTTTTAATTATATATTAATTCACTTAAATCCAATCTAATTTTTGCACTCTTAAGGCAAATTTTCAACGTGCTTGGAGATTAGGTCCTGTAGGTATCAAACCTTTGGAAAACTCATGAATTGCGTTAAAAATCTTATTAAAGGAAATTTCCGAACATCTTTTACAGTCATACGAAAGCTATCTTGTGTTGCTTACTGTTTGAATCGTTCAATTCGGAGTTCCAATTAGTTTGGAATCTTCCTAGAAGTCCCTTATGCTTCTGACATTTGGATAATTGACAACGGAAGACTCCGGCGTAGCATATTGTTTGACTTGGTCAATTCAGAGCTCCAACTAGTTTGGAATCTTCCTAGTAGTCCCTTTTGCTTCTGACAATTAGATAATTGGCAACGTAAGACTCTTTTGTGGCAAAACTTAAGCTTCTTCTTGTCATGCACTAAATTTAACAGGCTGTAACCTAGTTGATTATTCACTTTCTTGTGATTATAGAGATTAATAAAGTTTACCTGGAAACTCTAATTAGTTCGGCAGTTCTATATATAGCTAGCTGACATGAGTTTCTATATCAACTCAGAGTCCTGAACTTGAAGCAGAAAAGAAAATGAATAATCATCACCTGGTTTCCATAGCTTTTCTTCTGATTATCGTCAACTTTGTGGAACCAAGTTCAGACTCTCTCGAAAGAGCAACTTTGGATCCTATTCAAGGCTTCAAAGAGCTACCCTTTAATGGATCATATTACGTTTTCCACAAGCCATATAACTTGCCTCTAAACGAACGCTACAGTTTCAAGAATGGAGTTCACAGATTGTGGGTTTATACCACAGACAAGCCTCTGTATAAAGGCAGCCCTACTAGACCTCGAACAGAGATCATGGTCAATGTAAGTAAACAGTTCCTTCTTTCTCTCTGTTTCATCTGTCTTACAATTTTCACTTGGTTAAATCCAAGATTTTAAACGATGTGGTTTGTGATTACGAGTTATATCAATTAAAGATTAAATGAAAGAAGTTAATATAACATAAAGGTTATCTTTTAACGCTCTCAAACATTAAGATCCAGTATAAGTAAAATCTTTTAGTACTGTTATAACAATTCAAAACCTTAATTATATATGTGATTGTCAGGAATTTCACATCGGACAACTATTAGAGCATTCAACAATTTATAATAGTGTGCAAACTTCTCCCTTTTGAGCTAGTTTTTGAGGGTGAGATAGGCACTTCTAACATGATATCAGAGCTAGCTTTTGGGAATGAGTTAGGCACTTCTAACATAATATCAGAGTCAGTTTGTCTCGATAGTTTGGGGCGGTGCCCGGTTATGTCTCTTTGTCCAATATGTCCATCAGATGTCCAGTCCTGCTCTGGACTGAGGCGGTGTGTCAGGAATTCCACATCGGACAATTATA
>JANKOD010000191.1:25936306-25952377 GCA_026284645.1 Erythroxylum acuminatum
CATTAATTGCCATTCCATCCTGTCTCAAAATAGACTCCCAAATAATGGCCTGAGTCATTTGGGTCATTCCATTCCATCCCTCCACCCACATCCAAACATACCTTAAATGAATATTATGATTAGTGATCTTTTTTTTAATCTTTTTAATAAAATATGACTAGTAAGCTTTGTTATCTTATTTTGTATTGTGTTGGTGAATTTTAAAAAGAAACTTATATATTTTGAAGTTTAAAGGTTTAAGTTAAATTTATAACTAGATAAATAATTAAATAGTATGTTTAAAAATTATCTTATAGATATAATATATAAAATAAAATTTTATATATTTCTTAGTCACCGGTTCGATCACGGTTGAATTCTGGTTGAGCCATTAACCCCTAAATCAGTTGCTTCTGCGGTTCAGTCACTGGCCGAATTTTAAAACATTGGTTATAGCAATTCAAAACCTTAATTACGTATGTGATTAACAATTCAAAACCTTTACTAAATCAGAAGTAAGATTGCTTACCTAAAACGAATTATGCTTGACCATAAATTGTTCTTCCAATCTTCCATGAATAGGGATACAAGTATTCTAGCGGTGTCATGCAATTTGAGGGACATGGATTCGTGCCAAAAGGAACGACTGGTGTGTGTATAATGCAAGTGTTTGGATCTGATCCCCCTCATGCCACAACCTCAATGCTCAGAGTCTACAATGGTTCACTAACATACTATAGGACTCCGATTGTTCCAAATATATATGGAAGATGGTTTCGATTAAATGTAATCCACGATGTGGAATCCTCAAAAGTTGAGGTGTACGTTGATGGAGTTCGTAAGTACGAGGCATCTGGACATGGAGGAGCTCGGCATTACTTCAAGTTTGGGGTTTACGCACAGGATTTTTCTTCTGATCGGATGGAGTCTCGTTGGAGAGGAATCAAAATCCTTAAGAAACTGTGACTTCTTGCTGGAGTCGATTGTCTAGCTAGTAAATTAATTATATGTTTATCTCAATAATAACTAGAATGTCAATCACTACGGGCTCAAATTTTGATAAATTTTGAATGTTGAGATTGACGGCAATAAATCAAAAATAGCATAGTTTAAGTTAAATACTATCAAGTTCGAATAATCTAAAGTTTGATTAAGTCGGGATTAAAATAATTTGAATTTTTTGAGTCAATCATATTAAATTGACCTTTAACAAATTTAATTTTGATTCAAATTTTAATTAATTTAAATTTAATTTGTTAAACTTTAATTAAATCGGACCTTACTAATATTGTCATTTTAACATTGAGAAAATAACATTTTTTACAATTTGATTAAAAAAGCGGATAATATTTTAATTTTTAAGTTTATTTTTATTTTTATTTCTCAGTTAGTATCTTTTTCACCATCTTTTATATTTGTTGACATATTAATTTTTAGATTATTTTATATCAATAAAATAGCTTCCCAGATCTTTAAACTATATATTATGTATGTGTAATTTACTAAAACTATTATGGATAATTTATCTTTTCAAATAAATTAATAATAACATAATATTCATGAGAAAGTTTACCTCCCTATGATTAACATAAGGTCAAACTCCCTTATACTAATCCAATTTATTTAATTTATAAATTGTTTATATTTTGTGTTTACACTTTAACTACAAAAGAAAGAGGACAAAGGGTGACGTGATGATGGCATAGCATTGCCGGAGGTTCTTTTTTATTTTATTTTAATTCTGGTCAAATAGGGTTTTATTTATTTCCTAATTAAATAAATATAAAGAGCTTGATATCTTGCAGTTACTAAAAATAGAAAAGTCTGGTGTGATATGATAATGGTAAAGGATAACCTTTAAAGTTCACCAAAACAGTTAATTAGTTATTAGGAGATATTTACTTTAACGCTCGCACCACGTAGTTACTACGTAAGAGGTCCAACTTAATATCTTTTCTATTTTTGCTAGTTGTAAGTCTTGGACAAGACTTTCGCGCCTATAACTTGGCTTTTCAAGATAGGTGTATGGAAAAAGATACTGCGAGGTCATCTAAAACCGTAGGATTATCATACCGTTAGGGTCTCTGAGCAAAGAACCCTAGCTTAACTAGCAACAAGAAGAGCCGGACTTTGCAGCTTATCAGCTGCTAATAGATCTGGACACTATCAGGTATATCTTTTGGTTATATTTTATTTTCATGTATTTATTGTAACTTTATTTACATAATTATTTATCGTGTCAGTTTTACTTATTTATTCTTTAACCTGCATCACTCTTTTATTGTTACATATCCATGTAGATCTACCGGAAACAACCTCTCTACTATATAGAGGTAAGATCAGGGACGGATTCAGAAATTTTTTTGAGCAGGGGCAAAATTTTAATGGGGATAAAAAAATTTTGAGTGAGGGGCAAAATTTTATTTTATTTTATGAAAAAATTAAAATAATAATATTTTTATATGAACTTTTTTTAAAAAAGTGGGGGCACTTGCCTCCAACGTACATCCGTCTTTGGATAAACTACGTACTATTAGACCTCTTCAGACTCTGCTTTATTTTGAAAATTCGGACTAAGATAATGATATGTGGCTCTTGTAAAGAAGTGATTGTTCATTGTTGGAAGATAAATGGTTTTGTTTTCAGAATATTTAAGGAATAACATCAAGATCATTCGTAAATTTGTTCTTTTTTGATTGCTACTATAAGAAAGATGTCAACATCTTGGTTTTGATTAAATGACTAGTCGGCAGATTCTCAATTTCATATTATTAAGGCTGATGGGTCTTTGATAATAATGAAAATATCACCATCTTCGTTCTATATATACTTCATTATTCCTATATTTTTACAACACTTTGGATCATTCCATGATACTCTAATCCTATCCCATCACAAGCTGAAAAATCCATCTTCTGCAACAAGTTGTTCTCTTCTTGTCCTCTCAAAACAATGGTTAGTTTTTGTGAAACTTTGACCTTCTTCTTCCTCTTAACCATCCTTCACTTTCGAAGTTTGGCTCAAGGACCTGATGATCTTACAAAAGGGTTCATTTCCCTCCCACTGAATCGATCCTACTATAACATCCAGAGGCCTTACGATGTTCCTGAAGATCAACGATACAGCTTCATCAATGGAGTCCACAAATGCTGGGTTTACTCCACAGACAAACCTCACACTCCTACAAGTCAAACCAAACCACGTACAGAGATAGCCATACATGTAAGGCTATTCTAATTTGATCTGTGTGAAGTTACTTCGATTTATAACGTCAAATCTTTCTTCTGTTCTTCTTCTTCTTCAGGGTTACGGATATTCTTCCGGAATTTGGCAGTTTGAAGGTTACGGATACGTGCCAAAGGGGACATCAGGAGTGTGCATTATGCAAGTATTTGGAGCAACACCTCCTCCTGCAACGACGCTTATGCTGAGGGTTTACAATGGCTCGCTCATGTACTATAGGTCTCAGGTTTTAGTGCCTGAAGTCTATGACAAGTGGTTCAAGCTGAATGTTATACATGATGTGGGTGCTTCGAAAGTGAGAGTTTACATCGATGGTTTTCTGAAACTAGAGGCAAATGGACGTGGAGGCACATCTCATGCGTTTAAGTGTGGTGTTTATGCTCAAGACAATGATTCCCAGTACATGGAGTCTCGTTGGAAGGATCTAAAGGTTTTGAAGAAACAAGACCGTTAAATGATCTCAAGTGTAACTATAGAAAAAATCGTTTGAACGATTATGGGATTATATGCTATTATGATGAAAAGATTGAATATCAACTGGTACTAGAAAATGCTAAATATCTAATAAAGTTAAAAATTTTGAAATATAATTAAAAGATATTATTTTTATTCATCGAAAATATTAAAGTTTAATTAAAAAATTAATTGATTTATTTTAGTTTATAAGAAGTTATTAATCTATAAAATTGTTTGATTAATTAATAAATTGATCAATTTTAACAACAATAATTGCTAAAATAAATTAAACCAGAAAGTTAATAACCGAATCGAAAGTTGAACAATTTAAAGTTTTTACTATTAAACCGGTTGAACCAATTACAGTTTTTAATTGTTAGTTTTTATTCTCGTTTAGTTTGATCCCATCTTTACTTTTTAATTTGTTTATGCTTCAAAAACAACAAAGAACATATGAATTGTTATAAGTATATGTTAAAATTTGATTAATTGTTAATCTTGATTTAATTAAATAGTATAGGTGAAGGCAGTGATTGAAGAACTTAATTGCAATGATTCCAAAATACAAAACATTAAAGCGAATCATCTTAATCTCTGAACATTAATTAAGTTTTGAATTCTAAGTTGTATGGACTCTTTAAAATTTCCAAGTGCATAATCTTCTCAATTCTTTAGGTTTAAACTTCTTAATGACTATTTAGATACATTCCTTTATTTAATTTATGTTGTTGGCTTATTAAATAATTTAGCCATGTCCACCAATTCTTAGAGTCTAGGAAGATTTAATGATGAATAATAAGTTATTCACTTACTTCTCAAATAATTTAATTTAATATAAGACACAAACTCACTTAACCATTGGATCAAACTCTTACATCGAACATGCTTGGATTATAATAACCACAAAGACATCATACGGGGGTAACCAAATATGATTAATATCACAATATGTAGATCCACAGTTCAATAAAAATACTATAACGCCGGCCTGATAATTTAAACTCTTTCAATGTTATGATTGATAATTTAAACTCTTTCTACGTTATGATTGTTGGACAATTTTGTTCTTTTTAATAAAGTTGGACAACTATTAATTGTATTTGTTAGTTTTTAAATAAATTATTGGTTAAGTTATGTAATTTGATCTAAATAACGTTAATAAAGTGACCTAATAAATGATATAGATCAATGGGTTTAAGTCCGGGTGAAAAATAAATCCCTTTTAGTGTGGACCTAGTTCATATGATGGGGAAGCCCGATATAGAAGCTATATAAAAGTTAAGGTCTTCTGCAGTTGCTCATATCAATCGTAAGCATAAGAAAACTCTGACTCGTCAAGAGAGCTTATGTATTGAAAAAACTGTAGAAAGACCTAGCTCATGTCTCGGTAAGCACTTTCCGTAAAGATCCTAGGAGGTTCATGATCGTTTGGAGCTCGAAATCAGTGTCGGAATCAGAGATTGAACCGAAATCAGGTATTGTGCATTACCTTCGTTTTTAATCTTTTCATATAGATCTTGCTTACGTGATAAGTCTATGCTACTTACCACATTATGATATGATTCATTTGAAATGATTCCTCATTCTTAAATTAGTGGCCATTTACATTCAGTAGCAAAAAGAATTGGTAGTCAAATTTTGCTTAAACCCTCATCAATTATTCAATCTTCCAAATTTTTAGAACATTTATGTTTAAGTGTTTAAGGATGATAAATTGGGACCAGTCTAATTCAAAATTAATAAGTCAAATTTAAGTTGATTAGATTTATAATTAAGATTCAACTTAAAAAGTTAATCCAATTCAACTCAAACGGTCCAAATTAATTTTAAAAATAACACAGTTTTATTATAGCTACTCGAATTCAAGCTATAACTCATTTTCATCCTTATTTTCATTCACTTGTAGGGTTAAATCCAACTAATCACTTTGATATAATAGGTGAGATTAAATTGGGATTAGATTTCCTGTTCTGGTTATAATATTTTTATCATATTTCATTAAATCTTATCTACATATTTAGGTTGAGATGAACTAAGGATGATATAATCCACATCAAATCCTCTATTTCAGTTAGTCTGTTCCAACCTTGTTCTATTAAATCTCATCCATATATTTATATTTTAGAGAATTTTGAGGATATATTGGGGTCTGTTTCCCTAGACTAATCATGTAATATGTTTCGTTGTTCTTTCCTTTAATAAAAAAAATATTTTCGAAACTCCCAATTTACTCTGTCTGGCCTGTAAAATGCCAAATTAATTGCTGTTCATATATACAACTACGTACGGATACCCTAAACTTACTCGACTGACCCAGGGATGAGACACATAGCTTGTTGTTACCAAATATACAACAATATGTATAGCAATTAGCAAGAATGATTTACAAATCCATCCTCTCGACAATCTCACATAGATAATACCTAGAACTGTAACTTGTCTTGTTCGTTGCCAAGTTCTTGTCCAACCTTTTACGTACACAATCTTTCTTCTCTGTGCAGACCCAACTTTTGTTTTCTTTTATCACCTTCTATATATAGGCTACAAGCTCCATGCTCTATACATGCAACGAAAAGTTTCACCCTTTACGCATTCAAAATCACTAAAAATGGCCACCATTGTTGCTTTTTGTGCTCTCTACTTCATGCTGATTCAGTTGGTTTCTCACCAGTTCATTTCCTCTGTAGCTGTTGATCCCACTGAAGGGTTCACTGCTCTTCCCCTAACAAAATCCAATTTCGTCGTACAAAGACCTTACGATGTTCCTGAGAATCAACGATACAACTTCAAGAATGGCGTTCATAAGCTTTGGGTGTTTTCTACTGACAAGCCTCACTCTCCTAATAGCAAGACGAATCCCAGAACTGAACTTCGCATCAGCGTAAGCTACCCTCAACCCTTCACTTAGCCTTTTTTTGTAGATCCTTACTTGTACAAGAAAAAGGAAAAAAAACATCGAGGAGAAAATAGTAGAAAAAAAATGAGACTTCTTTTTTTCTATTTATTTTCTTAATTTATTAAAGGAGAGAATTAAAATTTATATTGGACAAGATAAAAGGGATAGTTCTCTTATTTTAGATTTCTTCTTCTTTCCCACCAATTTGAGAGGAAATATTTTTTGCCCAAATTTTCCTCACTTTTTTCTCCATTCTCTTACTTTTCCTTTACTTATTTTTTGTCCAAGCAGTGGAAACTAAGAGAAGTTCAATTCTCTTCCTTTCTTTTCTTTTGCTTTCTTTCGATCTAAACAAAGGCTTAGCAAATAGCTAATCATTTTCAACGTATTAGAATTAATTATAAATCAATTTAACAGTTTATCTTTTTTAATTCTTCGATTTTAATGTTGTTTTAAGATCATTTGATTGGATTCCCATGTGTGTTATATTTATTTTTATTAATGATTTAAAAACTCAACCGATTTTACGAATTTAACAGTAAAAATTTTAAATCGTCTAACTTTTTAATTCTATTTACTTTAATAACTCTTATTGTTAAAAAATGATCAATTTATTAACAACATAATTTTAAATTTTTATTTTTATTTGATCTTTATTCAATTTTATAATTATCTAATATCAATTGAATATTTTAAATCTTAAACCTCATGTATCTTTAACTTCTTATCCATTTTTAGCATTGCTTCTAATAAAAGGTGGCTTTTTATGACAAGTTTATAGTAATTTTAATCTTTGGTTTTATAAATTTAACAAAAAAATTTAAATATCTTAAAATTTTAAAAAATTTGTGAAATTGGAGCAAAATTGTGACTTTTATTAACTTAATTTTTTATATTCCAAATGAATTGAACCCTTTTATAAAAAAATTATAGAGTATTTTACAACTTTATGCAAAAGTCATATGCCTTTTTTATAACTAGTTGTCCTATTTTTTTCTTTTGAATCCATTCTTAATTTGTAAAATTAATTACAAATAATGTTATTTAAAAATTTAAAATAAAATAATTTTTTTTTTACAAGTATGATTTCACAAAAGAAATAAAGAGGGTATATTTAAAATTGAAATTTTAATTCAAATTCAACATAATTTAATATGCAAAAAAAAAGTTGCGTATAATTGATATCCCACTTTCGATCCTCACTAAACTAAAAGCTTTGTCTATTAGAGTTATTTTTGTTGTCTTCGTCTAATTTAACTTCATTCAAAATCAATAAAAAACTTGAATTGATCGAAATCAAATTCAAACATAAATTTTTAATTTTTAATTAAAAAAACCCGAAAGTAAAATAATAAGATTGAACTCAAACATGTTTAAAAAGTTTTATACCAAAGTCAATCAACCCATTACAATGCTAGGTATGTCAAAGTGAGATTGTTCTGCTATCCTCTTTCACTGTAATGATTCAACAGGGATATGACTACTCTTCCGGTGTCTGGCAATTCGAAGCATATGGTTTCATACCATCAGGCACATCAGGGGTTTGTGTCATGCAAGTGTTCGGAGCACAAGCTCATGCCACAACCCTAATGCTCAGAGTCTACAATGGTGCAGTGTCCTACTACAGAGCTCCTGTCCTCATCCCACATGTCTACGACAAATGGTTTAGACTCAACGTAGTTCACGACGTCGAAGCCAGTAAGGTGAAGGTGTTCGTCGACGGGAAGCTGGTTCATCAAGCGCCAGGTCGTGGGGGCAAATCTCATTTCTTCAAGTGTGGAGTCTATGCTCAGGATGATGCTTCTCACTATATGGAGTCTCGATGGAGGAACATCAGGGTTCTTAAGAAAAGTTGAAATCTTAATATTATTATTGAGAGGTGTGAAGGGATTTTTTGTTAGATTGCTTCTATTGTGATCAAAACAAAATAATCCCATTTTAATATTTTATTATTATTAGCATATACTTCTATGTATTAAGCTATAATGCAAGAATAAATATTTTCTTTTCTTTTGTCATAATTTATTTATTGTACCTAATTTACATTTTAAATCATATATATGATTTAAAAAAAGGATGAATATTGACAACGTAAGCAAAAAAAATTCATTTATAATATAAATCAGTTACGATTTAATTGAATTGAAATTTAAAACTCGAGTTTAAGTGTTTAGCTGTCAGACAATATTAAATTCGATATTGTTTGAGTTAGGTTAAACTAATCAAAAATTAATAAAATAAATCAATCTAATTAAGCTCGAATATTCAAACTATATCAAACTTAAGTCTTAACTTAAGAAATTAAAGTATAATCCGATTCATTGTTACGTAAAATAAAAATTGTTTATTAGTTATAAGATTATATTCTTGATTCATTTTTATTATAAGAAACTATAATATATGGTTTTTGAATTAATTACAATTTAATAAAAAAATATCTTAAAATTTAATTTTAAATCTTTTTATTTAATTAAAATTTTTAATATTTTTAAATATTAAATTTCTAACTCACTTTAATTTTTTTTACATTTTATAAAAAGGCTATTTTTGTAATTTGAACATGTAATTTTGTGGAGGAATAATTTACCTGATAATTAAACTTAATTAAAAATGAATTAGTAACCAAAATTTCAAAAATAAAAAATATATAAAGTTTTGGGCCTAGCGGCCGGGTCTAGTCTCGGCCTGTATGCGGTGACATTCTCTAAGCTCCATACACTTTCCACCGCTCTGTACACCGAACCCATCTCCGATCGATATGAGTGCGGCGGAGCTGCCAAGAAAGGAGGCCAGCGTGTTGAAAGGCCACGAGGGTGCGGTGTTAGCAGCTAGATTCAACGCCGATGGCAATTATTGCCTCAGTTGCGGAAAAGACCGAACTATTCGTCTATGGAATCCCCACCGTGGAATTCACATCAAGACCTACAAGTCTCACGGCCGCGAAGTTCGCGATGTTCATGTTACCTCGTACAACCTCTCTCTCACTCTCACTTTCTATGTCTGTAGTGTAAAACTTTGTGTTGGTGTTTATAACTAGTGCGGCGTTGTGTAGGGATAATTCCAAGTTAATTTCATGCGGAGGTGACCGACAAGTGTTTTACTGGGATGTTGCGACCGGTCGTGTTATTCGCAAGTTTCGGGGACACGACAGCGAGGTTTGTCTCATAACGTTGTTTTGCGAAAAGGGTTGTGTTCGTTTCGTGTATATAAACAGCTTTTTTCTTCGTCTGCTGGATAGGTGAATGCTGTGAAGTTTAATGAGTATAGTTCTGTAGTAGTATCTGCTGGATATGATCAATCCTTGCGTGCTTGGGATTGTAGATCACACAGTACTGAACCTATTCAGGTTACTAAGAATGTTACTCTTTCTTTCCCATGATTTGTGTAGATACTTTATGGGTTATGTTCTAAGAAAGCTCTGGTTTTGTTGCAGATCATTGACACTTTCTCGGACAGTGTAATGTCTGTGTGTTTAACCAAAACTGAAATTATTGGGGGAAGCGTGGATGGTACTGTGAGGACATTTGATATACGAATTGGTAGGTGGGTATTACCATGATGAACTATTCATTAAACCTGCTTTTCCATTGTCAGTTATTCCAAAATGCTCTCACCTTTTTTGGTTTTAAGCAATAAAGTTCTCATCTTTTTGGGTTTTTAGAGAAATATCAGATGACTTGGGACAACCTGTGAACTGTATTTCAATGTCGAATGATGGTAACTGCATACTAGCAAGTTGCTTGGATTCTACTTTGCGTCTTCTGGATAGGTAATATCGAATGTTTAATGATGCTTTGAGTAATCACATTCATGCACTCCCAACTTACCAGTTTCTTATGACAGAACCGCTGGTGAGTTACTGCAAGAATATAAAGGGCATACTTGCAAGGTTAGTTCTCTCCTTTTTGTGTAGTTCTGGCATTGATACTTCTAAGTTTTTAATATGATTATTGATTGGATGTGGATTATCTATTAACCTCAATTTTCATTCTATCTCAATTTACATTATCCAAGATAGTTAAGCAAGTACTGATGTGTTTTTTCTAGTCTTTTTATGACCTACTTTTCTTATATGGGAGTGCTGATTGTATCTGGTTTTTGGTATTGTTCCAGTCATACAAATTAGATTGCTGCCTTACAAATGATGATGCCTATGTGACTGGAGGATCAGAGGATGGCTATATTTACTTCTGGGACCTTGTTGATGCATCTGTAGTTTCAAGCTTTCGTGCTCATGGCTCGGTGGTAAAGTAGTTTCTGCACTTATTCCGTACATGAGCTTTTATCTCCAGTCTTTCACCCTCTCCGCAAAAAATATTGTTGATTTTGATGCTTGATGTGTTTAAACTTCATTTCTAAAAGTTTCTTTAGGAAAAAGTCTCTCTGCCACTGTTATTTGATCGTTTGAATTTTCTAGACTGCCTGCAATTTGTCCATGCGCATCCTTGTTTGTAAAGGCCTTTCTTTAATCAGCTGGACGGGATTAGACAATTGCCTGAATGATTCCAGATCATGTCATTTCTGGTTGTTGGCTGCTCAATTCAATGAGAATGAGTTCCAACCTCAAGCTTTTAAATTTTTTGATGACTTTGTAAAAACTAGTTCTCGTATGTCATTAACACCGGTCACGTTGATCATCATTTGAAAGCTTTTCCAACACTTTTATCTGATAAAGCAGTTTAGAAATTACCTATTGCGTTACTCTTCAATTTGTGTTTCTTGAGTTTCTCCATTGACACATCAGCTAGCACATATTTCATGCTTGTTCTTTATTTTATCATGCATTATTCAAATTAACAAGGTCACAAGCTGTTCTATGAGAGTTTCATATGCCTTTACTTTCTCCCTCTGAGTCTATTATAAATGTTGCTTATTGTAACTATGATTAACCATTTTGCGGAAGAGTAATACCAAAGTTTCTGATCCGTATATCAATCACAAGAACGTATATTTTAGTATCATTGATTAGCTTTCGGATTTTATGTTCAATAGTTTAAAGATGTTCTGTTCGCGTTTGGCAGGTTACAAGTGTGAGTTACCATCCAAAAGAGAGCTGCATGATAACAGCCTCGGTCGATGGCACCATTCGGGTTTGGAAGAAGTGAGCTTATTAGGCATTCACTTGCAGAACATACAGGTTCTTGTTTAATCATGACATGAGGCGATCTCACGGAGCAGAAACAGAAAATTACTTCACCATTAACTCCTGATACAAGGAAACTGTTGTTCTTCAAAACTCAAAATCCTGCTACATCTGTTGAACAGTTGAGATATGAAATTGCCCAGGGTTACAAGACCATTGAAAGTGGAACAAAGATTTTGAGTCAATGTTCTGCTACGATTCCTTGTAAGATACAACTTTTTTTCTCTCACTCAACTGCAAAAGTACTGTGATCAAGTTGTGCACATAAACTAATTCATCTATCAAACCAATCCAAAGTATACGTTGACTGGTTCGATCTGTTTAATCATAAAAGCTTTAAAGTCGAACACTCAGAACTTTCAAACTTTTTTCCATATAATCTGCAACTCCATGAACGTGACACATCGATTCAATTTGCAGTTTGGTTGGGATCAGTACTGACCAACTCGTTTGATAATATTTTTGCTGGTTTACATTCTCGAGGTAAGTCATTGCAGTCCATGGTAGAATATAGAATTGATGGACCGTCCAAAATCCTGTTAAAATCTCGAAAAGTATTTATTTATTAATGTTATTATACGGACTGAGAGTCTATTCGATATTAATTTTTAAAAATACCTATTTTAAGTATTTTCCTATTATTAAAAAGGGATAGCTAAATAAAAAATTCCATTCACATAATGTAAAGATGGATGACATGCATGTGACCTTAATTATCAACTTGAATGGAAGTGAAGTCAATGTTAATTTCCTATGTATTTTATTGAATTCTATTTTAAAAAAATACACACACGCCGTGATTGGTTTTTTTGTGTGTAAATTTTGCAATTTTTTTAATTATTCATCCAACTATTGACTTAAATATTTTTTCAGTATCTTCATAACATATTGTATCAGGGTCTAACAACCTCTCTATTCGGTAGAAATAAGACTGCATAATATCAAACCTCTCTGGATCCCATGTTTCAGTGAGAATCCAACTGGGTTTTAATAATAATTGTTAAGAATCTCACATCGGACACATGTGAATGCATTAAGTCATTTATAATAATATACAAACCTCCCCTCTCAAGCTAGCTTTTGGAGATGAGTTAGGCCTTTCAAGAATAACGATGATGATCTATAGAAGATAGAGACATGTAGTTTCTAAAAATGCATTCATTCAATTTAAGAATTATTATGTATATTTAACGATGTATTTAATACTTATTTTTATATTTTTAAAAAATGTATTTTAACTTACTAATTTTTAATAAAAAATTAGATATAAATTCTGACTAGGAAGTGTTAATTATATGCTACTAGAAGTATTAATAGATCCAATTATTAATATTTAACCTTGGCAAATAGGGATAGGGTAAGTTGTGAAGTTGCTTTCAATTAATTAAAATTGTCAATTTCATTTTGTCAACACGTCCATTTCCTAATCACTTTAACAAGAAAAGTATTCAAAGACTTGCATTGAAAATAAGTGCCTTAACTTGCTGCATTTGAGCTGGTTTTAACCTTGATTTTAGTTATGATTTGGTAAGAAGTATGGAAAATAATGATCGGGTTAGTCTAAGCTCGAATCAGTTGGTTATATTTGAATCGGTCAAATTTGAATTAATTTATTAATTTTAAATTAAATTGACTTCAATTCTAAAAAATATATTATGTAATTGATCAAGCGTAAAAAATTTGTTAAACACAAGCTTAAGTTTGGATTCGAATTAAATCGTATTTGACTTGTTAATTTTCGATTGAATTCACTAATTTACGATCCGAGATGATATTTTTGATTTAGTTCGATTCAAAATTGAAAGATTAAATTTAAATAGATCATAATTTGAGTTAGGTTCTAATTTAAGAGAGTGCGTGTCAAATTTATTTCGAATTAATTAAAATAAAGTGATATTATTTTATTAAATATAACTAAAAATATCATCACTTTTAATTTGAATTTTTCGACTCGAGCATGACAACCCAGATGTTCCTTTTAAGAGAGCGGGAAGAAAGTGCAAACATGAGCAAAATGCCTTCCTTTTTAACACGGTTTTGATCACAGGTTTTGTTTAGTTGTCTGCAACAAAAGGACAACACATGTTCTGTAGCTGACCTCTTTCGTTCTTGGAAATTCTGCACACGGAAGCCCACGGTTATGGTGTCGGTGGTATTAGCCTTTTGGCAGTCTTAAGATTCGAGTAGGTGAAAACATTATGACTTTATGTTGTAATGCTGGACCACAGGCTCTTTCAGTAAAAGACTGTTATTTCTAGAATTTACTACATTCTTTTTGTTAGATTTAGAAAGCTTTTTTTCACGAGAGATTTTACATTGTAGATTTAGTGAGGGAATACACTTGTAGGGTTTTACACTACATTCCAACTCAAAATCTTAAGGTATTAGGTTTATGCAGGCACGGATGCACGAGCACTTATCCTACTGCCTCCAAAGAATTTCATATAAAAATATTATGATTTTAAATTTTGATCTCATAAAAAAGATAAAATTTTGGTCTCATTAATTTAATTCAGTAATATAAGATTATTTTAAATATTTTGTTCCCACTTTAAAAAAATCAATAATATGAGAGTATTTTAAATATTTTGCTCCCACTTAAAAGAATTTCTGGATTGGTCCGTAAATTTATGAATCCTTTCTACTTATATACTCGTCACTAATTCCATCACTTTCAACATGAAATTTCTACTCATACTTAAAATCTAAACAATCTTCCTTTCAACTGTGAACTTTCACATTAGTCTCAAACTCTCCCTTAAGTGAAATTTTTTTCTTCGCAACTTAAGTATATGACGTTACTAAGAGTCCTTCTACTTCATTGGTCTAAGCTCACGTGAGGAGGCAACCACGTAATACAACTATTGCCTCCATATTCGTCCTTTGTTGAACCATCGGCTCTGATGTCACTTGTTAGATCTAAGAAGCCCACTTTTATGAAAAATCTACATTATGGACCTAATGAGAGGACATACTCGGGGGACTTGACGTCATATTTTAACTCAAAACTTTTTATAGGTCATTGCTATTTATATGCTCTTCACTAGTTTCGTCTATTTTTCATTTAAGATCTCTAATAGCACTTGAAATCTCAATACTTTTTTGTGGCAAAAAAAACCTTGGTTCTAATCACAAAAATAATATTTTGTAAAATGTAAAAAAAGGTTGCATACAATTGATACCACATTCTCAATTCTCGCAAAACAGAAAATCTTGTATACTAAAGTTGTTATTATTGATATTTTTAACATCAATATTTACATATAATTTTAATACTTTGAAATGTTTAGTTTTAATTTTAAAATATTTTAAAAAGATTATAAATAAGAAAAAAATTTAACGAGATTAAACATTCATTAATTAAATCTTACTTTAATATTAATATAATATTATTTATTACTTTTTAATAAAAAACAAATTATATCATTACGTACACTTCACTGCAGTAATTATTTAAATTTCTTCGAAGTGATTACTGATTAGTGAACGTTAAGGTTTCGACATCTTTGTTCAATGTAGGTTATTATATTATTTGCTACGGTAAATTGATAAAAAAAATGTAAAATATGTAAACCTCATGTCAAAGTTTTCTAATTTTAATATTTATTATACTAATAACTCTTACTTATTATTTGTCAAACTATCTTAACAACGATAATAAGTCAAATTCGAGCTTGACTCTTCTAAAAATAAAGTTTAGATTTAAATTGTTATAATTTAAATTTAATTTAAAATATTAACTTTGAATTAAAACAAACGCTTAATTAATTACAAGTAAAGTTGCATATTATTAATACTTTCTAAATTTCACGTGAACTAGATTTTTACTGGATTGATATTGCCGATATTAATATTACAATAGTACCAATAATCGAATTTGGATGACAACGAAAAATAACCTAAATGGTGTAAACTTCTCACTTAAAGCTCTTCTTTATAGAAAGTTTTGAGTTCGAGTCATGTAAAAGAAGGAGAAATGGAAAATTTTCTTGTTGATATTCCTCTAGCCCCTAGACAAAGCTCCTTCATCTGATTAATTACGGACACCTCGCTTCTAATGGCAGTATAGGAGTAGAAGCTACTAGAGAATCTGAGGGTTACCAGGAACCTGATGCTGAGCAGAGTTAATGATTAATCAGCAGTTGGCCAATCAAGTATATGACAGCTCTTTGTACACAGATGTGTACAGGTTGTTAGTGAATATATAAAATCAATTAAGTTGGCCTCACACAACAGCTTAAGCTATTGTGGTGAAACGGTCACCTAACATGGTATTAAAGCTAGAGACAATCCTTCTGACTATCACAGTTTAGTTGGCGCCCTTCAATACCTCTGCAACACAAGACCTGATATC